>PVKU01003210.1:0-178222 GCA_004027475.1 Anoura caudifer
AAATGACTTCAGGATCATTCTGATTTTTTCACTCATTCACAAATCCAGGTAGTTCTGCTAGTCTTTGGCAGCTCTGAGAAATATTATAATAGTACTCCCTTACTTAAAGAACTTATAAGGCTTCTCATCATTTACATGATAAATTTTAAATATCTGAGAACGTTATTGAGCCTGGACCTCAGTCCCAGACTAAGAAAGCCACATAAACAAGTAAAAATATACATCATTCCATATGCTACATATTGTTTTAGTAAAGTCAATCAATAGCAGCTAAACCAACAATTTTATGTCTGTATTTTACTTGATACACACAGATGTGCAATCACCTATTAGTACAAACATACACACACATACATCTGTGTGTATCTCTCTCTCCTTTTTCCATCTCTTTTTGTGTCCTTCCTGGAATGTTTAATAGAAATTTCACACTGTTCTATTGGCCATGGTGGCTTCTTTTTTTTTTCTCTGAAGTTTATGAAAGTTATGAAAGTTATCTGAATGCATTCTTAATTGAATGTTTAATATCAATTTATTTTGTGTATTTATAAACTGTCTCATTTAATGGATTTTAAGATCCTAAAAACACAGATTATGTTTCAAACTATGCTTATATCTAACATTTCTTAAAATTCTTCAGTCACTCCCTAGTGCTTGACTGATAAATTTCAAATACTTTTCATGGCAGACAAGCTCTTTAGTAGTTGCTCCCCAAAATACCACTCACTCTTAACCCATCCTCTTCCAGCTTTCCTCACCAGTCATGATAAGCACTGACTATGCTAAGTTAGTGGGGATTTTTTGGGTATGTGTCTCTTATTTTTCCTTTGTTGTTGTCTAAGTCTAGAATGTTTATTTCTTTTTTTCTGGTAATCTTCTGTTCAAAATACATAGACTTTCTTCTCCCAGATCAAAGTATCCTCCCTTCTTTTGGCTTCCATCTCATCTTGGTACAGTCACATATCTCATATTATGGTTATGTTTTGTATCTGTCTTCTCCGTCAGATTTTGAATTCTTTGACAGGGAAACTTGTTTTTAACTCCTCTCTCGATCTATAGGGCCTATTTTACTGTTATGCAAAAAATACAGAATAAGTAGCTATGGATAAAAATTAATAATTTTCTAATATCTAGCAAAGTATCTCATTCCTTGTCTTAATCAAAAGTAAGGTTATAGAAGTCAGAATACGATATATAAAGATGATATGATATGATATGAATATCATATCAAGAAGATGAAGATTTGAATCCAGTTCAGCCTTTTTAGCAATCTTTCTCAGCAGACTTGATTTGTTCCTACTCTTAAAAAAATGGGTATATATGAGTATCACTATTTCTAGTGATGCTAGTAAGTTCAGTAATCATGCATATTAATGTCTTTAATAGGATGCTAAAAAAAGGAACTCTAAAAAGACAGAAATGTACAAGGGGGACTCCAAAAAAGGAATTATCTTCTATAGGGTCGGCCCCATGTAGTACAGGCTTCCCTCATTAGATGAGTGTTCTAGGAACCCATCTGTATCACTGTACCAGCTGGTGTTGTGAGAGGCTGTATTCAGCTTTATTAAATTTTTTTTGAAGAGTCTTTCAAGGTGTTTGCCATTTCATGATGGGTGATTTATGAGCACACCTGTTCACACCACACTGTGTGTTCAGCAGTTTTCATCCAAAAATGGCATAACCCCAGGGACCACCCTCTCTATTGACCCACTTTTGTCCCAAGCAACTTTTTTTTTAATTTCCCTGTATGAAAAGAGTCCTCAAAGGGAAACATTTTGACGATGCAGAAGACATGAAACAAAAAGTGGCAGAAACACTGTATTGTGACCATCCAAGGCCAGACATGTTCATGGGATTTGGGCAGATGGAAGAAAAGAGACAGAGCCATTGGGATGGCTGACATGCCTTTATTCTGGGTGGGGCAGCCCACACATGCTGTAAGCTGTGTGTCCCCCTGCATGTCCCCATCCCTGTCACACTGCATGTCACCTGTCCCCTCTTTTCCAGCAGGAAGTCCCAACTCCCTAATATACTAAATACAGGCACAGCTGGCAGGAAGCCAACAGATATTATGCAACAGCTTCATAATACACGTGCAAACCCACTCAAGGCTATAGGAACCTTTTATTGGACCCAGTGTCAAGGCTATGAGAACACAGCTTATCTTAGTTACCCAAACATCTGGGTGAGGAAGTCAGACTGCCTTTGTTTACCCTACAAGCACTAAAAGGCATAAAAAATGATGTGTTCAAAAACTGTTTTGAGCAGTGGAAAATACGTCCTGATAGGTGTATTGAATCAAATGGAGAGTACTTTGAAGGTAAATGAAGTGCGAACATGTAAGAATAAACACACAATTTTTAATAAATAAATTCCAGGGGTTTTTTTTTTTGGTCTGATGTTGTATTGTTATTTTATTAGAGCTCTTCCAATTTGTATCTAGCAACAAACTTCTTTTTCCTAATAGTTACCTCTTCAGGACTCTAATTTTAAAGAGAATAATCACTAAAGTTTTCTAATGGAGCCCAGAGAAAACAGGAGGTCAAGAATACCATCATTTTGTGTTTCCCACACACATTATACATATACACATATGCACAGCTTGGTGTTCCTTGAGGCACTTTTGCTAAAATATGGAGAATATACTTGAAAAATTATTCTTCTAGATCAGGAGTGTCAAACTCATTTTCACCAGGGTCCACATTAGCCTTGAGGTTGCCTTCAAAGGGCCAAATGTCATTTTAGGGCTGTATAAATGTAACTGCTCCTTAGCAGTTAAGCGAGAGCTCGGTGCTGGCACCCGGTAGGAACATGGTGCCAGGCCGGATAAAACAAGGTAGAGGGCTGGATTCGGCCCAGGCCTTGTGTTTGCCACCTGTGTTCTAAATTAAACAGAAATAAATCTTTTATAGGAAAGCAGCTGACAAAATAATTGCTGGAGTTATGTGTATTGATAACTTGGTCTTAATGTATCATAGTTATACAACCCTTAAAATTTACCTAATCTTTTTATCCTCATTTCTGAAATCTTTCAGATGGAGGTAACGATGCCCCTACATGGTTCCTTTGAATCTTAAATAAAAGGACAAATGTTATTTGTTATTTGTTATAGTATATTATACTAATATGAGATAATATTTTCCATTATTAGTACGTAGGTAATACAGTTTCAATTATTTATTTATACTTTTGTGAACATTTGAGGACCATGATAAGGATGTAATGAGAGTTGCTCCTTTGAGCTACTAAGAGCATTGCCCATGTTCTTTCAACACAAGAAGAAAATTGAGGTCATA
The DNA here is from genome assembly GCA_004027475.1 of Anoura caudifer. NCBI lineage: Eukaryota > Metazoa > Chordata > Mammalia > Chiroptera > Phyllostomidae > Anoura > Anoura caudifer. Next base: position 3,294 of record PVKU01003210.1, read on the forward strand.
TGGTAAGTTATGGGATCATAACCTCCATTCGCCTCTATGAAGTCAATGATTCTAACAATGGATTAGAAATACTCTAATCCACAAAGTTAAAAGAATGGAATGTTTCCTCCTTACCACCATGGTATTTATGCCCTGTTGAATGACTACCATATTAGTTCCAGTTAGATATCATTTGTACAAGAGTACAGCACTGAAAGGCATTTGCATTGCTCAGTTCTCTTCAAGGATACATGCATACACCTTTAAAAAGCAGTCTTGATGAGTCTCTCTTTATAAGCTGGAAACAGAACTAAAGCGTTATACTTAAGGTCTGTTGTTTACTTTAGAAAAAACAAAAATGTGAAAATAATGGAAGATCATAGATACTAAGAGCTAAAAAATAGGTAACACATAAATGATATGAAAATAAAAGTGGATTGCTTACTAATAATGGAAAATAAATAAATTAAAGGAGACTGTAGTAAATCTGTGATTTTTCATCATGCTTTGGTGAATAATGTACTCTGACACACAATTTTTTTTGTTTATTTTTAGACTTTAGATATGGAATTCAGAATGACATTCAAGGAAAACAGGAAATGGCTTCAACACTCTCCTTATTATTTCCTAAAACAACAAAAATGTAAAAACATTTTTTTCATTAACCTAATTGAGAAATGCTGTCAGACCCATTCATTTTCAAGAAAAAAGACATGGTTTGAACAGGAAGCACACAGAATAGTAAGAGCATTCTCCTAAGCATTTTCAGAAGACAGCCTTTAGCTGAAAGGTGTTGACAATGAAGTTTTCTGTAATACTTAATAAAAAAGTCAAGGGCCATATGTAGAAAAACAGATCTATCCTTCACTTTTCCCTTAGATGTAGGGTAAATGATCTATGTGTATGAAGCATAGTGCTGAAAAAGTTTTTAATAAAATTGGTCATTGAGTAAGCATTACTACACAGTACAAAGAAAAGAAAAAATGAAAACCTAGACGCCATATTCAAATTGTATACAACATATTTTATGAGGAAGTCAGATGATAATAGGCTCATTTCACAGAGGAGAAACACAAATTCACAAAAGTAAAATATTTAATTTAATACACTGTCAAACCATGTGCTGGAAAAGAGGTATAGGTAGTTGAATCTGAGAAATAGGCACACGGGCAGGATGCTGAAATGATGTGGAAGTAAGACGAATCAATCTGAGTAGCTTGTTTCAAAATATTTACCAAAGGAAGGGTGGCTTCTGAGATGATATTTTTATTTTGTTTATTTTTTTTATTTTTTAAAAATTTATTTTAATTGTTCTTGTACAGTTTTTTTGTCTTTTACTCCCATCCCAGCTCACCATCCCAGCCATCCCCACCTCCCTCCCATTTCCATGCCCCTTGTTTCTATCCATGTGTCCTTTATACTTGTTCCCGTAAACCCTTCCCCTTTTCCCCTGATCTTCCCTCCCCTCTCCCCTCTGGTGACTGTCAGTCCGTTCTCAATTTCAGTGTCTTTGGTTAGATGATATTTTTAAATATGAGTAAGAGTTTTCCAGGTGAAGAAGAGGTCACATTGGTTGTAGCATGGAGATAAGTAATGGGTTCAGGGAGCTACAAGTTGGAGACCTTGAATAGAACAACAGCGACAAAAATACATTAGAGAAAAAAATAGAGGTTTGGAGACATTTCATTGGCCTTGCATATTTCCTTACATATCTAAGCATGAACAGATAATTTGCTCAAATGAATTAACATTCTTGGATATTAAAGATCAAGATTGTCTCCTTTTCCAGAAGTAACCCCAAATAATAAAGATAAAAATATCTCCCACCCTCCCTGGGTAAGAAAGACCCAGGGTCTTTCTTATTACCTGGGTATTTCTAGGTAATAAAGACTATGTCTCTCCAGAGGGGAGAATAGGCAAATTTTGACTTTAAGAGCTTTCTGAGCTCAGGATTCCTCTGTTATGATTTAGACACAGTTTGGTTGCAACATCTATCAATACCCACCTCCATATCCCCAGTGAGACTTGAGGAGAAAGGAGAATTGAATTGAACAAAAAATTATTGCTGCCTTCTGTTCCATGATCACCAACCTCCCTACATTCATTTGAGCTCATTGTGTCCTTGGCAGCCTAATCTGTAGAAGTATGGTGAGCCAAACTAGCAGTTACCATCATGCTGCTGCTTGGAAACTACTAGACCTTTTAGCATTAGGTAAGGGTCAGGCATGAGATAAATAAGATAGGCTGGATGAAAAGGATACAGTAAATCAAACATACATACATCTCTTAAACAAAGCCAAATCAAGATCTGCTTCTACCCACAAATGAATCTAGTAATATGGAATGCTAAGTTTAAAGAGACTTCTTTAGTTTAAATGGTAGAATTTCATATTATTTTTGTGTTTAAGTAACCTCTATAGCAACTTAGATTTGCCTGGAAAAGGGCTAATATTCTCAGATCTCTTTAAAATAAACTTGAATTTTACAATAACATTACAAACAATTTTAGCAAGGACTTTGGGACCTTTTAAAATATTTTCTCTGGAGTTAGGAAAGAATAAGCTATTGCTCTGGTTTTATTATGAACTAATAAATTAATTCTACAGTATGAAAATTTTACTACATGACTTGCCTATTCTGAAATTTGATGTTGAATTGTTTGAATTGTTTTAAATTGATCTTAGAAAGTATACACTTTTATATGGAACACATAAAAATACATTGGCAATAATGTTTTGGTGAATGAGAGTTATTATTGGCCTTTCTAAAAAAATATAATTAGGACACATAGATTTCTTGAACATGTTTGATTTTATCACATCATCTTGAATACAGGTTATGAGTAATATTGTTTGTGCAATTTTGGTGTAATCATTATTTAATCTTTATTCTATGGATATTTTGATAATACTATACTACAAATACCTAGCATTTAGAAGTTCACAATTACTCATTGTGCTCACTATTCAAAATATAGGACTTCTACACGTAGCTTAGATTTCTTATCTTCAATCGTCAATCTAGAGGAAAATGTCCAAAGTAGTGCAGGTATGACACTATATCAAGGAATATACTCATTGAAGATACAGTGGATATACACAAGTTTAGAAGGAATCTCCTATGTTTTATGAGAGGATTCTCCCATATAACATTTTGCCAGTGTATGATCTGATTTTTCAGGATCTCTTCTTTTCTAATAAAATACTCTCTACCCTAAATGAACAAGAGCTCTTAAAAGTACTGTATATATAGATATTTGATTATTCTGAATCTAGATTTAAGCCTCAAAGTGAATATAAACAAAAATGTTACAATGATCCAAAATCACCAATAGTGAAGTTCATACTTTTATGGTATAGTTATTAAAAGTTGAAGGAAGTTTCAGATGTTATTAAAATGACCCTATTATATTGCTAATAAGGAAGTCAGAACTCAAAAAACAAAACCAGTCATTCAAATAAGGTCACCAGTTTATTGGTAAATGGATAGAAAAAAACAACACAGGCCTCAGGAAGGTCAGTCACCCCATCATTGAGTAAGTACACACTCATGCTCACCTCCCACCTTCTCAGAGCCTTCAAATCAGGTGCTCCTGCTGAACGATCTTCCTGAATTGGCAGTATTTGAGCCCAGAGTTCATGATATAATGGCCATAGACAAGAGATTAGCAATATCTTAACCATTCTATTCGCTCTCCATATATTGTAAGATCCATGAGGAAAGTAACTCACAGACAGTAACTAAATGAGATAAGAAGACTTTATTCATTAGCTTTACCAAAGAAGGATATGCTGATGTAGAATTTTTTAACAAATATCATTAGAGGATTTAAATTCTTAGTCCTAAGTGAAACTTACCATCGTCCCTGAAATAAAACATTGGGTATCCTGCATATTACCAGAGTCTTAGAACAAAAGTATACTTATGTGAACCCCTGGAGGGATGGAGTATTGAAGGAAGACAGGGATGAAGTGGAGAAAGAGAACACAAAGTGGTTAATAGTACTTGTGTAGTTTAATAGATGATAGTCACAGTTCCAAGTGTTTTATAGATACAGTCTCATTAAATAATTACAACAGTCATTAAGATAAGTGGCATTATTTTGTAGTTTACAGATGATAAAATTGGAGATTAAGTCTTCTGCCAAAAGTCATGTAACTGAGAATGTTAAGATCACAGATCCAGTGTTCTTAACAACTTTCATGTGTCTCTCTGTTTACATGAGATACACACATATCTCATGCATATACATATGTTTGCATGTGTGTATGCAGATGTGCAGACATGTGTCTGTAGATACAACGCATATATATACATATCTATATACTTAGAGGGGAGGGAGAGAGGGAGGGAGGGGAATTGAAACATAATTGGGAATAAATTAGGTATTTAGTATCCTTCCAAGGTACAGCCTAATTATCCATCTGGCTATATTGAGGAGAAGAAAAAAGACAGATCATATATATAATGATAAAATATATATCACATGTACATATTATATATGTACAGGTATATATTACATGATCTGTCTTTTTTCTTCCCCGTACATATGTACATATTTATATATTACAATGGACAAAATTGTTAACTTGATTTTTACTATTGTTTCATTTTTTATTGTTGTTCAACTACAGTTGTCTCCACTTTCTCCCCACCACTCTTCACCACCCCACCCACCCCCAACTCCCACACTCAATCCTACCCTCTCCATTGGCTGTGTTCGTGGGTTCTTTACACATGTTCCTTGAATAATCATTGATCATGGTCACTAACATCGTCTAACTAATGTCTTGAACTCTAAGCATCTCATGTTCTTTCCTCTCATAGAGATGCCAGCAAAGGGGTATATAAATCCTTGATGGAGCAGGGATACCATTGTATAATAGAAAATTTCTTTTCTGAAGAATGTAGATGGGAGTTAATATATTTCTCTAGTCTAGTCCTAGAGAAATATATAAGGTTTATTGGGCCTCGACTTGCCTACCTACACAAAGTGCTCTTTAAAGAAGTAAGTTCTACTTCACCCTTATATACTCATCAGTGATGTAGTTTGCCCAGCTTCTAGCTATCCACTACTATAACCATCACCGTTAATACTACTGCACTAAAATTGTTCTTGTAATTTTTAACTGCATTTAGGAGTTCCTTACATTTTACTATCCTCATATTTATGTATTCAGTTACTTGCTAGTAACCTCATATGTCATTCAGGTATCACAATTTAAGAAGTCTAAAACCAAATTCATCATCTTTCCTCTTTGACATTGCTCTTTCCTTTGTTACCTGTTTGAATAACATTACTGTTATTTTAAGTACTCAGTCCAGAAATTTGAGAGTCATTCTACATTCTTTCCTTTATTAGTCACACATAGTCATCTTTCATTGGTAGTTTCTTTGTTTTTTCCTCCTTTACTGCCACTGTCATTTTTCCACTATATTGATGCAATAGGTTAAGTACAGGTCCTCCTACCCTGACACTTCACTCCTCTGCTCCAGCTCCAACTCAGCTGACAACATGATGCTTGTAAATGAAAATCATGCTATTGCAGTGCCTAAAAGCCTTCAATGATTTATCAGAGGTTTTCAGATAAAGCTCTGCATTTTGGGTTAGCACACATCAAGTTTTCTCAGCTTTGATACTATTGACATTTTGGGCCAGATAATTCTTGTTGGGCCTGGTTGGGGTAGAGACCTGTCTTGTACATTGTAGAAAGTCTAGCAGCATCCCTGGCCTTCATCCATTAGACGCCAGCTTTACCCCCTGTCCATTTTAACAACATAAAAAAAAATGTGTTTTGACATTGCCTGATGTTTCCTGGGGACAAACTCTTTACTGGTTGAGAACTCAGGTGTGCTTGATCCAGATACTGCATTTCCACTTCTCTGCAAAAATGCACACTGTATTTTGCACCTTTGCTCAAGACGAGCCCTTTATTCCAGCCATCGCAACTAGTTCCACTTTCCTAAGCATGTCCTGCTTTTCCATGCCCCCAAGCTTTTCCACGACTCTCTTCAAAATGATATTTTAGCTTATAATATCATTCCCTTCATCTGGTTGACTCCCACTTATCAACTAAACAGCTCAGCTCAAGCAGTGGTTTATCTTTGTAAATATTTTCTCTTGTTGATCTAGATGAATTTTGAAAAATCGTATCAAAGTACATAAGCTTTATTGTATTTTATTAAAAACTTCATCTCTATCATACAGTATATTCTTGACAATAAGCATTATGTTGTATTTGGTTTGCATTCTTAATGTCTTGCCTCGTGTGACAACCTCAATAGATTCTAGTCCTAATGAATGAATATTCAGCCTATAAGAATAAAGGAAATCACTCTGTAAAGCCAAATTTAGTATCTAGTATGTTGTAGTCATTAGGTTAATGCTAATTGTGTTTTTTATGCATTTTCTAAACCTCCTAATAGGATTATTTGTACTACGTAAAAATGTTTTGAGTTTTTCATATTTTAGTTCATTTGCCCTTTAATCCAATTTAGAGGGAAAATACTTTAAGGAAGACAAAGTTTTATTAAAGAAAATCAACCTGAAAATATATGTAAGAGAAAAACATCTAAACATCAAACAGGACTACATTATCTAGTAAAGTCTGTGACTATTTGCAGTGACTTTATTTCTCAAGAGATAAACTTTGCATAATTGTACTCTGGATAAAAATGGAAAAATATGATGCATTGCAGAATATTTCCAGAAAAAATTATTAAAATTCAGGTTAACCCTTGAAAAGGCATTTAATGAATAGACACACTCTTTCTTTTCTACAGCAACTTATTAATTTAGAATATCAGAAAAATAAATGCATGTGAATGTTGGTGTGCTTTCCAAATAACATCTGCATAAAGCCCATGTCTATTAGTTCTTCTAATATAGAAGAACTTGTATAGAATTTGGGAAGCTATCCCATTACATTCTGTATGTACCCTGAAAATGCAACAATGGCGTTGCCTCTATATCCTCATTTGCAGAGAGAGAGACCTTTTAATATTCTATCCATGAATTTGAAGGCATGATTGGTGTTTCTTCAAAAAAAAAAAAAAAGATTTTCTGTGGAGCTGTGAGGTTACAAGTATTTTATTTGTAAGAAAGTTTCTTTATAATTCAGTTTTCTATCCTCTGTGTTAAATAAAAGTTTCTGTCTTTATAATAGATTGATTGCTCACTGAGGAGGAGAAAAGAGACACCATGCTAAAAGAAATATTTTTGTTTTGGAACTGTATGTATGAAATATTTAAATGAAAGAAAAGTTACTGTGTTATTTTGTATTTACCATGGCTTTAGATTATCAATAAGTACTTAATAATTTATTTCAATATAAGCAAACCAGTACCTGTGCCTTTATTGACATACTCTGTCTTTATTATTTTGATTTATAAATGTAGAAACAGTGTCCTCAAAACCAGTCTTCACTTTTTTGTCTTGAATCAGTAATTTAATAGAATTTATTCAAAAGATGGAACAATATCAAATGTATAGAGCCTTTGTGAAGATTAAATTAGAAGTACAAATAATACCCAAATGAAACCCATTTTCTTCCCATATCCTTTAATCTGAAGTAAATGTATTTTTATTTCTAGATACTTTGATAAAATCTATTTTAAAAATTGAGATATCAAGGGAAATGTAAAGGAGACAGATGGCTAGTATTCAGGGGACTCAGGATTTAGAAATAACATGACAGAAGCAAAACTATTTCCCATAAGTAAAACAAAACCATAATGAAGAGAGGATGTGTTTGTATGGGCGCATTGAGAATACATTGGGAAGTGTTCTTTCTGTTTTTCTTTTCTCTGCAATTCAGTATATATAAAGGCAGGAACATTTATTTTACATATTTATTTTATAATTTGGATTAATCAGTTCATATTTTTGTGTGTTTTTGTTTCAGGGATGCAAAATTAGATTTTGTTTATGGCATTTTTTTTTTCACTGGGCTCTGGGTTTGGAGAAAAGTTGGAGAAAAGTTATGTAATGCTCCACTGGACCAGCAAATTAGTGATGAGTAAAACTCCAAGAGGTCTAGAGGTTCAACCAAGTTGGGGTTAATATCTCCAAGTCTAGATGTATATTGAAACAGGCAGAAGCCACTTGAGCCCACATCAATGACCTGTGAATTTGGTGATACAATGCATTTTGACAAGACTTTTAGGATTTCTTGTATCCAGAGAGAATGAAGCACTTTAAGAAGAGCTGTTATGCCTTAGGTTAGAGTACAGAAATTTAGGGAACATAAAAATGAAACAGAATAAAAAAATTATGGCTCTTATACCAAAAGAGTTTAGGTTTAAATTTAAGGATAATGTTTGCAAGTTTTGTATTTTTCTTGAAAATATATATTTGTTGTGCCTGAAAGTATTTCATTGGGTCATAAAAACAAAGATTTATTTTATACTTGGCTTTTGGACCATAAGAAATGTGCTAGGAGATGTGTACTGGAGTTTCTATTTTTAGGGGTGAGATTGAAGGCATTTTGGGACTTCATATATATATATGTGTATATATATATACACACACACGTATATATATGTATGGTGTTGAATTTTAAGGTGGAAAAAATCATAGGCAAGAGACTACCTCAGAATTTTCATCTTTATCAAGGTTGTATTAACTATTCATGATAGCTAGTTTGCCTGTCTTAGGAAGAAATGGCTCAGCCAAATGTGGCCCTGGTGGTGGTGATGGCAGTGACAGCAACAGTAGTAGCAGAAGCAGTGGTTGTAGTGACAGCAGAATATCACACACCACACTAAGTATTTTATATGCATTATTTCACCTTTATAAGCTGCTGTGGAAGATGGTGTTGTTGTTTTCTGTTAAAAGTAGTGAACAGATGTAAAAAAAATTCTCAAGCCAAGATAACTTAACAGAGTTGGAATTTTAATGTAGAATGCTGAGACTCCAATATTCATGTTTTACCAGATACACTATTTTGCAAATCAGTGACGTGGAAGGTGAGGTGCCATAGCTTTTGAATTTCTGGTATTAAACTCAAGGTGACTTTAAACCTATCTTTGTAAATGTAGAAATAATGACATTATAAGGGATAGATGTATAACTGTGGTATGGCAGAGAGAGTGCAAATTCATTCACATCATTGGTGAAAATACTTAGTTTCTATCCCTCCTCCAATTCTCCTCCACAAGATGATGATATTTTGGTGCTGGAAAATATGTCATCTTTCAACACAGTCTTATACCATAGAGGGATATTCTCAGTTGTGTAAGGGATGATCCATGTTTGTTCAAGAACCACACAGTGAAAGGCAAATTCCATGTTGATTAGGTTCCACTCACCTGTAAGTGGAACCTAATCAACAAAACAAACAAGCAAAATAGAACCAGAGACAGTGAAATAAAGAGCAAACAGACAGTAACCAGAGGGGAGGTGGGAGGGGATAAATAGGAGAAAAGGGAGAAAGGTTTTCAGGAACATGTATAGAGGACACATGGACAAAGCCAAGAGGGGTGGGATCAGGGGTGGGAGGTGGAGATGGCTGGGGTGGGGGAGGTGGGGGGAATGGAGACAACTGTACTTGAACAACAATTTTAAAAAGTAAAACAAAAAAGAAAAGAAAAAAAATCATGTTTTCCAGCTGCTCGTCCCCAGATTTCACATGGAGAAGGAGGGACTGTTGTCTTCGCCCTCAGGGTTTCCCCTTCCCAATTTGTATATATGGCCAGAGACTGATGAAACCTGGAGCTCAGGCCGATACCGCTCTCATTTCTTCTCCCCCAAGTATTCCTGTGTTAGGTAGATATTTTTTTCTTTTGTTTCTCTTTATTAAACATTTATTTTATATAGGAACACACCTCTGGCTTAGTGATTTCTGTATTATGCTGCATTAGAGAAAATGTTGTTTTAGAAAATCTTTTCCCTTTTCCATTTATAAGCCTATTGTCTTGCTTAAAGAGAAATATATCTGATTCATAAAATTCAGGACTAAGTCTCAAAAGTAGAAATTTTCTAGGTTACAAGCTTAAGATGCACTGGTTTAATATTTTCTGACATTAATTTACAAATTTTCAAGCATTAATAATCAATGCCCTTAATGACAATGAGATCACTGTTACCATATTAAGAGTAGGTAAGGTATTAATTTATGAGATTAGAAATCAGAGCATACAGCTAGGACTAGTTGTGTGTCTGAGCAAATCACTTGACTTCTATTTCTAGTTTTTTTCTTATAAAATATGCTAATATAGCTGCCTTTCCTACCATATGTATAGATATTGGGGTGAAATTGCTTTGTAAATTACAAATTTTAAAATGTAAGATTTAAACATTCACTTTCATATTCTCAAAGAACTAAAAGACCGATGGTGGGGTAGGTACTGTTCCTTCATCTATATCCTTTAAAACTATAAAAGGATTTGGAATTTTTTACTTTTATATTCCAGAAATTCTTCTTTTGACACATTTTATGATCATTCAAATTCAACAGAGAAATCCCAGGTGTGAGTGAGTGGTAAAAAAAGATCTGAAGAAAATATTTGCTGAAAAAACCTTACAACCAGGGAAGGATGTTTCATCACAGTTATTTTGATAAAATAAGGGTTATTTCATGATTTATTAATCCACAATATCTTCCAAATATATGAAAGCCTTTTCCATGAGCCTATACAGTATACCTTGTCATTTCTATGGTGGCAAAACCAGTTACAGGAAAACAGAAACATATAATTCTTTCTCTAAAGAAACTTTTAATCTCAGAGAGACACAGTACAAAAAGAATTATTTGATGTACAAGGAAATTTATAAGAACATGCACTATGGAAAATAACTTGTTATTTAAACCACATGAGGTCATTTTATAGATACACTCTGGCTCACATCTCTTATTTTTGTCTCTGAGGTTCTGTTCATCATTCTCTTGCTAATAGAACCTAATTTTTTCTTCAGAATACTACTACTTTATACACTCATATTATTTGGGGTCCTTTAAGAAACTGACACTACAACAATATTAAACATAAAAGAGATTTGTTGGGGGAGGGTGCAAGAAACAGTGAGGAGAACATTCCGACTGCCATCAGTTCTGATACTTGTAACAAAGTGAAGGGGGGAGAACAAGGACAGGAATTTCAAATTACAGCCTCATGACAAGAAAAGTTCAGCTAAGCCAGTGGCGGTCCTTGAACCCGTGCCACCCATGGAAAAAGTTACCTGTTTCCTAAGAATGGCCTACACTCGTTTCCTGCTCCCCCATTATGTTCAGTAACTATTATGGGTTCCACCACACATGGAACACAGTGACAGCACAGATGCAGTGGTAGGTCCAAAGGGTAGCTGGCATCTAGACTGTCAGTCGGTGCGCAACCCTCACAGAGAGGTGTGATTGGTGCAGTAATGGCTGTCACAACTCAGTCCACTGTCTTCTAGTGGGTTTTACTTCACATCAGTTCCAGGGTGGACACATGGATCAGGTCTAGCCAGTTAGAACATTGTATCCGCAGTGGCCAGAGCTAGTGGTTCAGGGATGTGCAATGAGAAACAGTAAGCTGTTTGCAGCATTGTTGGAAGGGGAGGTTATATCCTCTTCTGAGACAATCTAAACTTTTAGCTGCTGAGAACCATTATTGAGTATAACCATTTAAGCAGTACAGCAAAAGTCAGAGCTATGAAATGGAGAAAAGCTGAGTCTGATGACATTGTTTCACCCTTTGAATACAGCTGTGCCTGATTTTTTGACCTTTTAATTTTATGAGCAAATGAATTTATTTTTATTTATTCACTGCTAATTGGTGTAGCTAGGGGTTGCTGAAATGACTGGGTATCGAGGTGAGGACTGTCCCACAAAGATGTCAAACAAGGGGGAAATCTGGGACACTGGTAACTGCCTGCTGTGCCTTTACTAAGGCACATGTTAGTGCCTGACACTAACTTGTCACATATTTTTTATGCCACACACTCTATAGTTAATAAATATGTGTTTAATGAATTCACAAAGTTTTCAAAAAAGCTTTTAAGAAAATAAAGAGGGGATTCTATGACAAGAAAAGGCAAAGCATTTTCTTATGTCTCATAAACCCTCAGAAAATGGACTTCTTTAGATAGAGTATTCTTAAACACAATTCTCTAAGTCCCCTGAAACACATACTGCATAAGGCCACTGTTATTCCTTACCTGTGTAAAACAAAATTCTCTTACATCATTCCACTAACTCATTTACTAATAACAATGAACGGGTAGGTATCATTGGAGATGTGTATTTAAAAAAATTTTATTTGGAACAGCATTCCCTGTAAATAGAATGTCAAAAGAAGGAGGAAGCACATCATTGCTTAATCAGTTAAGAGTAAAAGTACTGGACTAGCAGTTACTTGCTGACCTCTCTCCTCATAAAGTGTATTAAAAACCTGCTAACATGCTTCCGCAGGGGCCAGTCTGTGCTAGGTTGCTGTAGGTCAGATGCAGATGCATCACTGATCATTGTGCTCAGTGGCTGCAGGGAACAGGAGAGCCCATGAGAGGTAGGAGTGTCTACCCAGAGGAGTAGTATCACTGCCTTTAAATCACACTTTATTTTTGTCTTGTACACCACAAGATTGAGAGTGGGGAATTTAAAGCTTTAATCCTAAACATATCTCAAATATCTTGTGTCATCCGGAAGAATTTGAAATCTTATACTTTTGTTTTATTTATTTTCTATATAGTTACAAAGAAAAGTAATTCTAAGAGAAAATCCAACTGTAAGGCTAATCACAATGAAGTCAAAAAGTTTTACCAAATTTAATTAGAATGAATTGGCATGTCCTAAAATGGCTGTTTGGGATTGCCATACTTTCTTTGCTTTGTAGATGATTCTGAAATCTCATGATGAATAGTGTACAGTTGTGATAAGTGCATAGTCTAGCAGCATTGACATAATCAACTTACTAATACAGCAGAATGTGAGGCCCCATCCCAGACCTACTGAATCAGAATAAGTCCTTTCACAAGATCCACAGGTAATTTGGTTTGTTCAGTAGAGTTTGAGAAGCAGTGCTCTAGATCAGAATATCATAGGTTTAGGAGGTATTATTTCCTATTAAAATTAAAAATCTAGTTATTTAGGATTTAATTTTCTAACTTATACAGGGGTGGACAAAAGTAGGTTTAGAGTTGTAATACAAATAAATAATACAATAATTAATAAAGGATGAGAAAGAATAAACTTTGCTTTGTGTACTCACAACTGTAAACCTACTTTTGCCCACCCATGTATTTTCACTGAGCCTCTGCAGTCTGTCTTCCTCTTACCTTGTTCCCAGCAAGACTGATCTGACTCATGTATTACATGTTGTTATAGAAAATTGAAACAAGAAAAGCACTGCAGGTTCCAATTTGATATGCAGTGACAGACGGTGAATCAAGATGACTACATTTGACAACTGTTTTATATACCTGAATATGCATGCAACCGTTTGGCTAAACTCCAAAGTAATGTTGTTTACAGTTGATTGATAAAAATATGCTTCCTATTCAAGGTCAAATTAATTTGTAAGAATTTTCTTTTGCTTACTGAGCAGCTTCCATGAGCAATATCAGTTTGACATTATAGCTGTGCATGCATTTTCTCACCTAAATGTATAAACCTTCCCCTTAGCTGCAGTGTATCTAATATATTGTATGAGGACACTAAACCAAATTCCTCTCAGAATTTCAGTTTATTCAGATTTGCCTCACATGGCCCGAAATAATTCAAAATTATAGGTAGTAGTTGAAAATGTCCTGAGCTACTTTTACACAAGAATAGAAAACAAAACTATCTTTTAGAAACTATATAATATATCTGCTTTGAATGGTTAAAGAATAGAGATATTTTATGACACATCCATGAAAAACAATGAAAGTTAGGCTTTTAGCCTCAAGAATAACTATAATTTAAATTGTATTTTGAAATTATGTCAGTTTGCTTTAATCACGTACACAATATAGCCCTTCAATGTCATAATTAAGAGCACTCTGTTGAAATGGTATTTTTTAATATTATTTGATCTTTGGATAGATGTAAAGCAACTTTTGGTCTCTTTGCATATGAAGCCTTGTCATGATAAGCAGAAAGAAAACTGTAACAGTTTAATTTTGTAAAACTGTCTTACATTATGAGAGAGCTAGAGTAATACTGAGAAGTTGTTCTCTACTTGGGACTTAATGAATAAAAGTTTATCACAGTAATACAGTTTTTAAATAAATAAATAAAGACATATGGGAACCTTTTCCAGTTACAGTACAGAAACTCTGAAAGTCAAGGCTTTCCTCAGCAGATATTTAAATGAGGCATTTGTAAAGTAAGTCACCTAATCTCAACATATAAATAGAGATTTAACAGTTGATTTAGGTTGTTTTGGCAAGTACAGGTGTATCTCTCATAGGAGCTATTGATTATTTTACCCCTTGAAGTAGCATTCTTATTTCTACATGCAAATTTCTCAGACATTCCTTATACCTCTAGTTCCTGAAAGTTGGGTGAGAGAAACAATGTCTGTACCTTCTGAAAGAGCCACATAAGGGATAGAATAAAACTTCTGCTATATATTTAATATAAGGAAAAGCTTCAAATAATTCTTCCTTCCTTTATTGGTCTTTTTCCATCACTTCTTACTTAAAAAATTACCCACGCTTAAAGATTATTTTAAATTTTACTTCATGAAAACCATCTTCAAATCATGTATATAAAAGTGATCCTTCTTCACTCTATTCTAATAAAACAGGAATCTATTTCTTATTTTTGTGTATATTTGCATTGTTAGAATTTTTATCTGATTGTGAACAAACAATATAATTATTCTTTGTACTAGTGTAATACCTAATAAAGTACCTCACATATAGCTGATCTAATTAATGTTCTCAAAATAAATGTTTTATTAATTGAATGAATGAATATAGTGGATGAACATAAATCCTGTTTAGAAAAATCTAGGTTTAGACTGAGAAATAACAGAAATTAGCTATCAGTATTGTTTTTCTTTAATATTTTGTTTATTTATTTTTAGAGAGAAGGAGAGGGAGAAAAAGAGAGAGGAGAGAAACATCAATGTGAGATCAGTTGCCTCTTGAACACACCCTAACTGGGGATTGAACATGTAATCCAGGCATGTGCCTTGACAGAGAATCAAACCAGCAATCTTTTGTTTTGAGGGATGACACCCAACCAGTTGAGCCACACCCATCAGGGAACTATTTTGTAGCTTGAATACTTACACTGAAAAAATTACTTGGATTGATTAAGATAATTTTTAGTAAAAACTTAGCTCATATTAATTAAAATGTTAATTTTTAGCAATTCAAGATATTGGGTTGGCCAAAAAAGTTCTATGGTTGTTTCCATAAAATAAAAGACACATTCTTCTTTATTTTCAGCAATAATTATTTATTTAGATATTTTGAGCATGTTGGCAATCTCCAGTGTGGTATAACATTGATCGTTCTCAGTTATTGTCTTGATTTGATCACTATCAACTTCAACTGGTCTACCCAGCTGTGGAGCATCATCCTGTGAGAAATCTCCAGCACAAAACTTCACAAACCACCTTTGACACATTCAATCAGTCACAGCACCTTCTCCATACACTGCACAAATTTTGTGTGTGTGTGTTTCAGTTTTTACCTTTCTTGAAATAATAAAACATAATATGCTGACAATGTTGTGTATTTTCTTGCATCTGCAATATTAAAATGGCTACACAAAAATTCAATTTGACAAGTTTTTCTTAAATTCATGTTGATATGACAGCTGTCACAATACAATTAAAAAATTTGAAGTTAAAGACAACTAAGTGCTACTGAAGCCATCTTATAGAAAACAAAAACAAGCTTTTTGGCCAACCCATACATGACATAAAGAATGGCACCCTGGGCCTTCAAAGTAATGTTGAGACCTGATTTTCTATACCATAAACATCAGAGATAAGTGTTTACAACTCTCAGCTACAAAGTACTGTGTTAAGTTATTTTTGTACTTACTTGATCTATATATTTTAAGCCTTCACAACAATCCTATGGAATTATCAGTATTCCCATTCTTACAGAGAAGGATTTAAGTTATATTGTTCAAATTCAAGCTAGAATAATGAATATGTTACAGAATGGAAACGTGGTGGGGACAAGATACTATTACCAAATAGACCGCCCCTTTCCTGGGGTCCCCCTGTACTAGGTTCATGTTGCCCGAACCAGGGAATTGTAGCTCTCAAAGCCAGAGTCTGGAGAAAAGGAAAGAACTAATTATTCAGAAGTTATACAGACTTAGAGTAATGACTTAATGTCTTCACTAAAATCCCAAAGTCCCTTGAAAACATCCCCAAAACACACAGTCCTTCCTTCCCCCCCTTTACCCAGTTAGGGATACTGTTATCTCAGGAAAAATAATAGAAATCTGTGGCTCAGTAGCTCCTGGTTCTTCCCAGTAATCTGGGCTTGGCGGGCCCTTCAACATTAGCTGTGTCACTGTTCCCAGCACCATTAGCTGTGTCACTGGGATCTCCAGTTCTTAATCCAACCCCCGATGGCACCTTCTCATGGTCCATTAGCAAGAGTCCTTTCACCCCTTTCCTTCCTGCAACGTCTCTCCTGCATTCTTTCAAACTGCTAAGAGAGAGCTCTGTGTCACTGCTACGTCTTGCTTTCCAGCTTCGTAAACTGCATGGCAAAGGGAAGCCAAAAATCATGTGGTTCTACACCCCACAAAAACCGCATGTTTTCTTTTTTCCTCATGGCTGCTGCACCTGGGTTTAAATCCTAGTGTGAATCTTCCTCTGCATCTCCATTTCCCACTCCTCCCGCATTTGGCTATACCTGCCATCATTCCCATATTTTTCCAGCTTTCCTGGGCTGCCATGGTAAGTCTGGGCAGGCATGGCCCCATGGTGTGGAGCCAACCATCTCTAAGCTCTCATGCAGGTGCTGTAACCAGAGGGAGTTGCCTCCCAGTTATACCCTGGGTGGAAGTTACTTCCATCCCCCCCCCCGCCCCCGCCTCAAAGCTTGGCCACAGCTACTTCACATATCTATGAAACTAGTCAAAAGTTGTAGATATGTTAAATGACTGTTCTTGTGTTTATTTGCAAAATTGTTGATATGCAAAATAACTCTTAATGGGCTTCTCCATGTATCCCATCCCCCAATTCAGACTTGTTGGGGTGAGGACATCCTATATCTTTAATGTTTCCTGGACACCCTAAGTTCTGGACCCCGTTACAAATCCCTCCATACACCAAAGTGACTATATTTGGAGATGGGCCTTTAAAGAGGTACCCAAAGTTAAATGAGGGCATAAGGGTAAGGCTCTAATCCAACAAAACTGGTGTTCTTATAAGAAAAGGAAAAAAAAAAAAAAAACAGATGTGCATGCACAGAGAAAAGACTCTGTGAGAACACAGTGGGAAAGGAGCCAAATGCAAGCCAAGAAGAGAGGCCTTATGAGAAACAAACCCTGCTGGCACCTTCATCTTGACCTTCCAGCATCCAAGAGCTGTGAGGAAATACATTTCTATTATTTAAGTAATCTAGTCTGTGGTGTTTGTCATGGCAAATTTAGCAAACCAATAGAGAGACACTCTTAAAAATAAAATTCTGTGCAGTTAAGAAAAAAATTCTTAGGCCTGGAGAGGGAGAAATGATGTAGAGATACAATGTCTCAGTGTTTTATGTGACAACCTCATTCAATCATATCCAAACAAGAAGTATTTATTGAACACTTACTCTGTCCCTGCCAAGTCACTGCCCAGTGCCGGCAACAAGGCTTCTAAGGCTCCAGATTTGGCTTCTCTTCAAAATCCCTACAATTCACCTTTATGGAATGAGATTCTAGATCACAGCTTAATAATTCTTGACATTATTACACTTTACTAAATACAAACACTGCAAGTTCCTAAAGCTAAACAGTCCAGGACTTACTGTGAACTCTGTTTTCCTTGCAAATGGATAGTGGGTCAGATTCTGTTTACTGAGGATATATTATCTTTCCCAGTGTTCTTTTCCCTCTTTTCCTCTATGCACCTCTTTTATTTCCAGAACTTCTTTTGAAGTACACGTGGCACATTTTTTTCCTCAACTTTGGATGGTTGGAAAGATATTTGTACAACACAAAAGACAGGTGAACATTGTTTCTAAGAGGTACTTCTCTTCTTCCTTTTTGCTCTGGGCTCTTTATTTTTCTGTGTGCTAGATTTTTAAATGATTTTATTTACACAATAGTTCTTCAAAGTTGCTGGGCTCTTTCGAAGTGAAATGATGAAAATGAACATCATGCTGAGAACTCTAAGCTACATTTATCACTTTCTGTTTCAGTCTGACTAGGGAAGAAAAATGGTTTCTTCTGCTAATAATGCTGTTAACTGATAAGGCTATCAAGCACTCAAACTTAATTTTTCATTTGAAAAGACAAACTTATAGCTAGTGTCCTGGGAGACGTGACATCTGTAATCAAGAGAGCTTGACTTTAAAAGGAAGAGTCTGACAGGGCTGTCCGAGACAGAGATTATTCTTGTCAGAATCATTAGTTCCCCATTAAATTCAAATAGAATAAAACCTTTGTTAAATTACTGGTAGATTATTCCCAGCCAGACTCTGATCCCCTGTCCAAATTCCCTGGGAAGAAACATCACTTATACAATGGAGTTGAAAGTTCGTTACCACTGAGCCCTATGGTAGAAGGTCAATTTTTATAAAAGATTTGGTCAGAAATGGAAAAAAACACAATAGCCAGAAAATCTTGTGGATACTAATGTATACATGTAAAAGGAAGGCAGACAGGACAGATGGAGGATTTTCTGCATTTTACAGGGCATGGCAATACCAGGTAACCCCAGGGACAATTAAAATAAAAAAAAAAAATTCTGAAAGGCCATCTGCAAACAAGTATCAAACCAATGAATTTAGTCTTTGATCAAATATGAAAGACCATCAAGATCATAGAAATTTTTCAGTGCATTAAGTCATCCCTTTTGAAAGAAATCATCAAAAAAAGTCCTCTAGGGATAGGGAGTACAGGGATTTGCATGTAAAATTAGTTTATATGTATAATACATTTATGATACATACTATTTTTTGCATCAGTCATGAGTGGTAATCTCATGTTCATTTTTTTACTTTTGTATAATTCAGGTATCTCAACAAATAAATGCAGAGATAAGACTAAATCTGTATTTTTCTTTTCATATTCTAAGTCCTGAGCTCTTTGTGGGGATACCACAATAGTTTCTCAGTGTTTATTTGGATATCATAAGGAGGAGATAGCTGATCATCATTTCTCACCCTTTTCCCCCCATTCTACTTCTGTTTTTCTCCTCATTTTCTTTCTTCTTCTTCTCCTCTTCCTACTCTTCTATCTATTCATGGATTCATTGAGTGTATTCTTTTTTATATTTTAGAATATGAAATTCTTAAACTTTAGGCTGTGGGAGTGAGGGCCAAATTTACTAAAGATGTCTTATAGATCACTATGTTTAAAACTCAGTTAAATCAAAATTTAGTTGCTTTGCAAGAAAAAAAAAGTCTCCCAATTTTCTTTTAACTATATATCTATGGGACTCAGAAATATTTTAAAATTACATGTCTTAAGCAGAGGTGGTTAATCTGCAATTATATGAATTGGTGAACATGAAATTGGGTAGCTGTATGTATGAAAAATAAAAATATTCAAAAAGAGTATAACTTCATCATCCTCAAAAGACATGACCCATAGACAGTCTCATTTCAACTCAGACATATATCAAGTAGCGTCTGAAAGATCTTGAAACCCAAATGTCATAATGAATACATTTCTATTTAGGATCCATGATACAGACATAGAAATGCTTATAGTCATTGTCCAAGTAATCTTTGTTTTCATTTGAAGCAGAAATGAAAACATAAAAATCATAAGAAAATCTTACAGTTTTATTTTCTTAAGGTTAACTGAAAAGGCAACAAGTAAAAATTTAGTAAGGAATCTGATGAGTCCTAACAGAGTTAAAAACAATTAATTTGGAACTGCTGCATGAAGACTTGCAGAGAAATTGGGAGGGGGGAGCCAAAAAAGAGTACAGATATTTGAAAAAAAAAGAACAAGAGTGATACCTGAAAAATATGAAAGGCACTGAGACTCCTTAGTGATAGAGAAAAGTAAAGGTAGAAGGAATGAAGGAAAGAAATTGCACAAATATTGCCACTAAGAGCTCAGTTCTCCGAGTTATTTTTACACGCATTTCTGCTTCCAACGTAACCACCCTCTTCCAGTGACCACTAAGTGCTTTATACTGAGAGGGTTTTTTTCCTTGCAGTGCCACCTATGGAAGCATAAGGTGCCAGTTAATTGAGTTCTGATATTTTCTCATTCCAAAAATATTCAGAGTCCAGGAAAGAGTAAAAGAGGACAAATTTTCTTTTTTTTTCCTGGCTCCTGGATTTTAACCTAAATTCCCTCAGCCAGTATACACTGCTTACTTGGAAAGAAGTAAAAAAGCAAACTATTCATTGCTGGTTCTGAAAATGTCTCCATTTTATTTTGCAAACCCCCTGCCCCTGACAGTTTTCAATGTTATTGAATTACTTTATTCAAGTATCTATTCTTTTCATGAAATAGTAAGAAACTAAAAATTTCTAGGGACCATGTATGTGGTGAAATTCTGTCATATCTACATTTTACATTCAAATCAATCACCTAATCAAAGGAGAGAAGAAATGTCCCCTGGTAAGAGATTTATCTATTATTACTGCTCTAGGAAGATGGAAATGCCTCTATCTTGGGTCATCATAAAGAGCTAGAAAAAAATCTCTGATTTTTTAAATATGTAATTGACATATAACATTATATTAGTTTCAGATGTGCAACATGATGATTCCAAGTATGTTTATATTGCAAAATCATTACTACTATAAGTCTAGTTAATATTCATCACCACACATATGTAGAATTTTTACGAGAACTTTTAAGATCTACTCTTTTAGACACTTCCAAACATTCAATACCATATTATTATCTACAGTCACCATGCTATACACTATATCCCTAAGACTTATTTTAGAACTGAAAGTCTATAGCTTTTGATCATATTCACCCATTACACTTAAACCTCAAACTTCACTTCTGGCAACTACCAATCCATAAGTTTATTTTGTATTTTTTATATTTATTGTTTGATTCTACATGTAAGTGAGATTATATACTTGTCTTTTTCTGTCTGACTTATTTCACTCAGCAAAATGGCCTCAAGTGCATTCATATTGGCAAAAATGAAAGGGCTTTTGTTTTATATGTCTGAATCATATTCCATTGTGTGCATATATGCATGTATAATATTTTATTTTTTTCTTCCTCTGTTTATTCATTGGTGACACAAGTTGTTTCCATGTCTTGGTCATTATAAGTGATGCTGCAATAAACATGGAAGGATGCAGGTATCTTTTAGAGTCAGTGTTTTCATTTCCTTCAGATACGTACCCAGAAGTGGTATTGCTCAGTCATATGATAGCATTATTTTTAGTGTTCTGAAGAACCCCATACTGTTTTCTGTGATGGCTACACCAATGTACATTCACGGTAACAGTGCACTAAGGTTCTCTTTTCTCGCCATGCTTGCCAACACTTGTTATTGCTTATCTTTATTTTAATAACCATTCTAATAGGTATGAGATGATATCTCATTGTAATTTTGATTTGCAGTTACCTGATGATTAATAATATTGAATACCTGTAGATCATCTATATATCTTCTTTGGAAAACTCTCTGTTCAGATCCTATGCCCATTTTTAACCAGATTGTTTTCTTTTGTTATTTTACTATTGATTAATATGTGTTCCTTATTTATTTTGGATATTAACCTCTTATCAGATTTATAATTTGCAAATATTTTCTTCCATTAAATATGTTGCTTTTTTATTTTGTTAATGATTATTTTTTTGCCATGGAGAAGCTTCTGGGTTTGATGTAGTTCTACTTTTTTGATTTTGCATTTGTTTTGTTTTTTTAATCAGATCAAAAAAATCATCACCAATAACAATGTCAAAGAGATTACCACTTGCTTCTTCTAGGAGTTTATGTTTTCAGGTCTTGCATTCAAGTCTTTAATCTATTTTGACTTCATTATTGTGTATGGCATAAGATAGTGGTTCAGTTTCATTCTTTTGCATGTAGCT
The DNA here is from genome assembly GCA_004027475.1 of Anoura caudifer. Lineage (NCBI taxonomy): Eukaryota > Metazoa > Chordata > Mammalia > Chiroptera > Phyllostomidae > Anoura > Anoura caudifer. The sequence goes on from PVKU01003210.1 coordinate 25,388, forward strand.
ATCAGTTTTCTCAACATATTTATTGAAGAGAATGCCCTTTCTCATGTTATTTTCTTAAATTAATTGATTAAATATGGGTTTATTTCTGGCCTCTCCATTCTGTTTCTTTGATCTATGTCTGTTTCTCTGCTGATAACATACTGCTTGGATTACTATAGTTTTATAACACACTTTGAAACCAGGAGGCATAATGTCTCTATCTTGTTCTTTCTCAGTAGTGTTTAAGCAATTTTGGGTCTTTTATGATTCCATGCAAATTTAGAATGCTTGTTTTTTACTGTGAAAGATGACATTGACATTTTGATAAAGGATGACTTGAATCTGTAGATAGATTTTTCTTGCTTATATTCTACCTAGGACTTCCAATACTGTATTGAATAAAAGTGGCAACAATGGACATCTTTGTTTTGTTCTAGATCTTAGCTTAAAGCTTTTAACTTTTACCTTTGAGTAAGATATTATCTATGGGCTGGTCATATATGGCCTTTATTATGTTGAGGTGTGTTTCCTCTACACTTTATTGAGAATTGTTATTTGGATTGAATATTGAATTTTGTCAAATGTTTTCTTGCATCTGTTGAGTTAATCTCATAATTTTTAGTCTTCATTTTGTTACATGGTGTATCTTATTGATTGATTGGCAGATGTTACATCATCCTTGATCCCCTGAAAAGCTTCTACTTGGTCATGGTGTAGATTCCTTTTAATGTTTTTATGGTTTGCTAATATTTTTGAGGATTTTTGCATCTATATTCATCATGGATATTGGACTTTTTAAATAGTATAATTTATTTTAATCTGCTTTAGCACTCAAATCCTAGTGTATACAGGTGTATGTTTACTTAGGTACATGCACTTGCATGTACACATAAAGAAAAACATCTATGTATATAGTTTTCATATACAATATAAATAGGTATATAAAACTATTTTATTTTAACTTGATATTTATAGCAGAATTATCAGTTACCTTCACAATCCTGAAAAATAAGTAAATAGATTACAACTCAGAAAAAATATTCACTAATATAACTATTTAGCCTATATCTCAACTATGAAAAATGCCCAACTCATTTCATAAAATTTTGGTAAAACCAACAATGAACCAATGGTACTCAGTCTACCAATCTCCCTAAAGCTCTCCAAGAATTGTGAAATTATACTGGAGGATAATGATCTTCTGAAGATATTATTTGAAGATTGGACATTTAATTTGGCCTTATTCAAGGTTAAATGAGACATAAAGAATAATTAAGAAGATAAGCAGCATGAGTATAGCTTTTTGCACTACAGAGGCACCAGAAATGACAATAGGCAAATAGGTGAAAACCTTTTATTTTGTATGTGTAAATACACAGGCCTATGTAGTAAGATAAATAGTGTAATTAAAGCCAGGAATTTCCAAATTCAGTCAAATGTTTCTTGGAAGTGAAACACTGGTAGGAGAGAGAGGTTAAAGACTGGAACAGCTTTAAGAGGACGATTATGAATCAGAGGATAAACAGGACTCACCCATGTTTCTTAATAGATGTCATGCTTCCTTTTAAGAGACAAAATGGAGGGCAAGAACCTATTTTCATCCCAAAGAAGGTGAGAATAAAAGAATGAGACAGAAGAAGAATGAAAGTGGTAATAAGATTTATTTAAATATTGCCTCCTTTCCATTGCTTACAAATTTTATATTAATAAAGATTTTATTTATTTATTCTTAGAGAGAAGGGTAGGGAGGGAGAAAAAGAGGGAGAGAAACATCAATGTGTGGTTGCCTCTCCCATGTCCCCTGCTGGGGACCTGGCCCACAACCCAGGCATGTGCCCTGACTGGGAATGGAACCAGTAACCTTTTGGTTCACAGGCTGGCACTCAATCCACTGAGCCACATCAGCTAGGACATGCTTCCAAACTTTAAACTTCCTAATCTTTTTTCATGAAATACAGGGCATCATTGTTTTTAATTTTTCTCTTTATAATTTACAATACTTTATTTTACTGAAAGCAGTTAACAGAATATGTTAACTACCCCTTGTTATGAAGTTTAAGACCAATCCTTTATTCTTTCTTCATCTTAGTGTGTGTGTGTGTGTGTGTGTGTGTGTGTGTGTGCATTTGTATCTAGGTTTAAAACATAGAGTGAAAACAGAGTCAGAAAGAGATTTATCAAACTGCTTCTCATGTGTATTTTAAATTATTTATGTTAAGATCTTTAACTATCACTTGCCAGAACTTGATCTTTGCTAATGAAGAAGAACTTGATCTCTGTGAACACACTTTGTGAATGAATAGTTCTCTATGTGTTAGGCACTATATTTAATTCTTTGAGCAGATGAGTGAAATTTAACTTTACAATAAGCCTATGAGGTATAAACTAATAATATCTTTATTTCACAATACAAATGCATCATAGACAAGTCAAGTACTTTGTGTAAGGCCACAGTTTTAATAAAACTGCTCAAATGAGTGCCTAACAGGACCATCTTTAATTACAGAACTGTTTGTTAACGACTGCAATTGCTAAAATAAGAAATGAAAATGAATTTAAATGCTTGGAGTTCTTGAGTTTTGTTGCTTCTACACAATCTTGTAGGTTGGTAAAGTAGGACTTTATAATGACTATCTTGTTTTAAAGCTAGTACCCTAATATTCATTCTTCATAAATTTTCCATTACTTGCTTTCTTTTAGAAAAGTGCTCCTTCTACCAACCCCATCCAGTTTTACCTCTATCTGTGGTAAGCAAAGACAGCATCTGATCAAAAACAAGCCATTTAGAATCCTTTTGTGGGAATTTTAAAAATAGAACAAAGAAAAAAGTATTGATGTCCACATTTTCTGATATTTACAGAAGCTAATCTACAGGTGAAAAGTAAAGCAGCTAAGTCAAAGGCAATGAAAATGGATGGAACTGTCTTGATAGTATCGTACATGTGGTTATAGCCAAGATTCCAAGATATGGCAGAAATAATACCATGTGGTAGAAAACAAATTCTCAATCCAGAGTTGGATTAACTGAATTTGAATTCATCTTTTTATACCTGCTTAGCATTTTAATTATTTGGGGTAATATTGATTAATAAAATTATGTAGGTTTCAAGTGTACAATTCTATACTACATCACCCACTTGCCCTCCAGTAATCACCATGCTGTGGTCTGTGCATCTGTGCCTATAAGGTTTTTTGTTCTTTTGTTCTCACCCTTTTTTACCCAGTCTAGCAACTCCTCTCCCCTCTGACAGCTGTCAGTCTGTTCTCTAACTCTGAGTCTGTTTTTATTATGTTAGTTTAGTTTGTTCATTAGATTCATATATGAGTAAAATATATGGTACTTGTCCTTCTCTGACTGGCTTATTTCACTTGGCCTAATGCTCACCAACAGATACAGGCGTCCCCAACCCCTGGTCCATGGATCAGTACAAAAGCAGTCCATGGTGTCAAAAAGGTTGGGGACCACTGAAATAGAACATTCATCAGATTCCAGGGTATTCTCCCTGGCAGTCTCCACTGATTGGTAGTGGTCTCTACTGATTGGTTGGCACCAGGTGGTCATTAGTCAATGCAGCTGATCCTGATATCAGCCATGGCATCACTCCATCTGATTTTGCTGCTTCTCTGGGCCTGGAGTTGAAACACAGCTTAAAGGAGTGGTCTTGCAAGGGCTTATAGTTTTGCCCCCTGCTAGACACCCATGGCTCTCCACTCAGGTAAACTTCTGTACCTGGCTTATAGTTCCTACTACATTTTCCTACCTCAAGGATCCTTGGCTCTGAATTCTTTAAGGGGAAATGGGCAGAGGGTCTCTTCTCTAGCAACTTCCAGCTGAAGAGGGATGGAACTTTCTCTCACAGACAGAGAGATCTTTTTTGCTCTCTTTTGAAGGAAGATGAGACCTGGGCACAGAAGGTAGTTGTTATGGTATAGAGGTGGGAGGGGAAAGTCTTCTCCAGCAGGAGTAAGGCTTGTGCCCAGATTTGGCAATCTGTTTGATCAGGAGTTTGAGGTCTCCAGTTGGATCTCCGGAATAATCTGTATGCTGAATGGATGTCAGATCTTCCTGTACATAAAGTTTGACTCTGGTGTGATGTATCCAGCTTTCAATCCCAGTTTTCTTGATGGCTGGGGGGTAGATAACTACAAGTAAAGGGCACTTACAACATTTGGTTAATATTGAGGGGGCCACATCTCTCCAGGTTTTCAGTTTTCATTCTTATTATTTGATATCTTAAAATTATAACAGAATCTAAAGCATCTCATATTGTTTTTTGGGAAGGTAAAAATATATAACATGTGAAAATTCCCAGAACATATGTTATCAATAAAAATTATTGTCTTAATTTTATGGGAGAGAACAATATTATTTGGTAAAAAGTTGGTATACAGATCTATGTAAGGGAAATATGCTGAGATATGAAAATTTTTTAAAAGCAGCAAACAATTTAGCATACTCTATGTTGAATATGTTGCAAGCTATGTGGAATTGTGGAAGAATACTCTTTAAACTAAAATTTGGCCACTTTTTGTCAAAATAGATTATTTTTCAATTTTTCTAATATCCACAGCACATGTTAACCCAATTAAGAGGTTTTCAGGCCCAGTACAATATATTTTGATGTTGGTAATAAGCAGTCTTATACAGTCTGAATAAATTGAAAAATATAAAATCACTTAATTCTTTATGCTTTTGTTATTGAGAATTTAAAAATTATAATAGATATTGGCACAAATAAAGCACAGGATGTCTTGTGGAGCTGAAGAATCAAGATACATAATGGTTTTACTGATAACTTTTTTTTTGTTATCCAAGTACAATTGTCTGCATTTTCACCCCACCATGCCCTCTGCCCCACCAACCCCCACATCCCACCCTTGAGCTCACCCCCTTTGGCTTTGTCCATGTGTCCTTCATACATGTTCCTTGATGGCCCCCCCTTAATTCTCCATTATCCATCTCCCTCCTTCTCTCTCATTCCTGTCAGTTTGTTCTTAATTTCAATGTCTCTGGTTGTATTTTGCTTGCATGTTTGTTTTGTTGATTAGGTTCCACTTATAGGTCAGGTCATATGGTATTTCTCTTTCACCACTTGGCTTGTTTCACTTGGCATAATGCTCTCCAGACCCATTTTACTGGTAACTTTTGCTATAAGAAATAACTTGCTTGCAAGTAAATTCAACTCAAACTGTTTTAAACATGAAACATAATTTTTTGACATGCATTATCAAAAATCCAGAGGTGTGTTTAAACTCAAAAGATGTCACCAAGGGCCAGTTTGTCTCTAAATTTTTCTACTGTGTTGGCTTTATTCTCAGTCTCCAGCAGAACAAAGTTCAAGGTTTCTCAGGTCCAAGTCCTTTTTGCAGTGATTTACTTTCGCAACCCTGAGTCAATCACTATGACTAGAGGAATGTCATATGTTAATTATTTAAGGCCCAGTCACATTTTTCACCTTGAACTAATTTAGGAGTCACGCCAAAAGTACATTTTCCCAAAGGAAGGGACCTCACCAAACAGAAAAGGTTATCAAAATAATGGGGAATATATCCTAGGTAGACAAAAATGCCATGTCTACTACCTCATTTGTCCCCCCAAAAGTGTCAATATCTATTATAAAATACACATAATTGCACTTTTCAGCCATTCACTTTTAAAAATATAAATCTGTATTATTATATAGGTATTGAGGTGAATATGGAATATGTTTAAATTTGTTTTTCCTTAGCAAACATCTCTTGGTGTCATTTTGATTACCAGAGAACTAAAGCACATTCACTCAATTCTTACCTTTCATTATATGTTCATATCTTCCAACTCTTTCAATTAAAATTGTGTGGTGGAAATTGAGTTATTAGATTGTAATTATTGTTTTCATAATTAGTAAAGCGTCAGTTTTTAGTTAGATCTAAGCCAATTTATCTGAGGTGCTTAAATTGGGTGTAACAGGGATCATGTAAATAATACAGTCAATCCAAATAGATTTGACTTTGATGGATGGTACAATTGTTTATTTAACTTCACAAAATTTGGTTTAGTTAAAAAGGCTTTGAAGAAGAGTAGGTGGAAAATGAAACAAAGGCCATTTGTCAACATGCAACATTTAAAAAAAAAAGACTTTCCTGATTACAATAGAACTATCCTATACTTTCAATATAATTAATACATTCTGTGACCAAACTAAATAGTAAGGAAAAAAGAGCTACAACTATGGAAGAAATTCATTATATATCTGCAGAATGAGGATAATATGGGAGGATAGTAAAAAATAAAATATTTTGGGTAACTTACTGACTTTGTATTCCTCAACAAAAGTTCTAATTGTATTTCTGTTTATGAATAAAATACATTTCTTTTTGAGTTAACATCTCTAATCTTGCATTGCTATTATTTCTATGTATTTGTTATATTTCAAATACTGGATATTTAAAAGGATGACAAAACCTTAATTGAAACACTATTTTTTTCTCTAATAATAAGAGGATACAGGTTTTAAATTTCCCTAGGAGTTGCTGGCAACTTTATTTATTTTTAAACTGTTCTGATATTTTTCCAGAAATGTACTAATTTGTTTTGTGCATGTGTTTGACTTTTTGGTTTAGTTTTATAATTACGATAGCTGGTTTTGTTTGTTTTTTCCCCTATTTATTTTCAGCCAAGCAAATAAGCAGAAATTAAGGGATTAATCCCTCTCCAGGTATATCAGACTTCAAGAACATAAAAAAATTAATAATTATTTTCCAAGAAATGTTCTGTTCTCTTAGGCTAGTGATTTGTTACCTCACCAAAGGCCTAATGACTTTGTATGGGATCACTGGAAAAATGCTGTAGACTCCTCACATATCCGCAAGTGTAAAGTGTGTTGAAGCAATCAAGCATCCATGTCATTGTATGTATGTGATGAATAACCTTCACATACTCCTGGGGCAACAACGCTGTTCAGTATGTGAGCTGCGTCAGACCCTAGCTTCCCACTTGTTTTCTTGTGATGGCAAGTCCTTTAATTTCTGTGGGTCTCAGTATTTTTTATTTGAAAAATAAGAATAAAGTATGCCTTATAAAGATATTATATACAACTTGGAAACAATATATACTATAGAACCAAATTAGAATTCAACCATTTTGTCCTTATTGAGAAGGTATCTAGGGATAATTTGAAGGGTAGGGCTGGTTTCCCACAGTGGGCTTCACAGAGAGACATCACAGCATCTTGACATCAACGTGGCTCTGGTTGTAGTCTTCAAGTTTATAACATGAATTTGATTCTGTTGTTGTAAGTATTACCTTTTAAGAGATCCATTTACAAAAACAGAGGTTAGTTCATTATATATATAACTATATATATAGTTATGTATATATAACTATTCAGAATACTCATGTACCTCTGGCATACCTTGACTAATGTTAGAGATTTTGTGAAGTTTATTTTTTTACTTTCTTAAATTGCTGTTCAAGTACAGTTGTCTCTATTTACCCCCATTACTCCACCCGGCCCCACCCATCCCTGCCTCCCATCCTCCATCCTTCCTCCCTTTGGCTTTCTCCATGTGTCCTTTATAGATGTTCCTTGTGAAGTTTAACAAGTGATAACAAAGTTACTTTACTAGACTAGAAAATAGGTGAGTAGATAAAAAAATTGAGGAATGGTTCTTCTAAGTTATATAAAACCTCCTCCTCTATAACATTTATCTCCCATGTACAACAATAATTCCTAGACTCTTTTTCACTTGGAGAATAATAAACATTGAAAAATTCTGTCTGACTCATTTTTATGAAAAGTTCCTTCGGGTAGAATATTCTTTTTTCAAGCATCATATAATACTATTGATTATCTTTAGCATACTTAGTTATAATCCCATTTTATACAATGAGTTCCAGAGAGGTGTTGCCTATATTCATATATGGCCCCTGGTCCAAAATGACTAAAAGGCAAAGAAAAAAAATAAATTGTAGGAATTTGCTCAAATGACCTGGGGATTCTCTGAATCTTTGGAATTCTGTTGGTATGTGATGCATGTTCCAAAGCCATGCTGTGTTTAAAAATACTGAAACCTTGGGCCTATCAACTAAGTATTCTGATAAAACCATATAAGTATTTTACTTTTTATTTCTTTACTAATTAGGTCATAGGATGTTAAAGGTTGATTACTTATAGAATGAGATTTTTTTTTTCAGGTAAGTTGAAGAATTTTACTTATTGAGAAATATTTAAAAATAGGATTCATTTTCTTTTGAAGATATTCTGTATATAATCATTTCCAGAAGGGAGGAAGATGGATGACATTTCAATGACCTATGATTCTGCAACTGTTAAAATGGACTAAATTCATAACTAGATGGGAATTTTACTCTCACCAAAGTAATGACCATTTAAATTACAAAGCGATATAAAAGTGATTATAATCATTAAATTTCAAGTACCAGTTCTTAGATAGGGTCACATTTAAAATAAATAGTATTATTGTATGTCTTATCATATGGTACCTAGATATTCTATAATTAGGAAGATCAATCATTCCTTAATATATATTCTTCAAAATGAGCTTAGGAGGTATCCTAGTGTCATTTTAAAATTCCACATAGTGAAATTGCAGCCCAAGAGGTTAAATGACTGTCCCAGAATTAAAACACACATTTGTCAAGAGGCCATGTCTACCATAAAGATATCCATCTGCTCTGACCATTGAACTGCAAGAATCACTTTGCTTCCAGAGTTATCCAAGCTGTGAAGGTGGAGGGCATAAGACCACTCCTACTCTGACACTAAGTACGCAGGTGGGGGCTTTTCAAAACCACTCTCTATTTCACTAATTCACAATAAGGACTCACAGAAGTCTCCAAAAGGTATTATACTCACAGTTACAATATATTAGGGGGAAAGGCTTTAGAAGAAAATCAGCCAAAGAAATACACTCACAGAACAGCATCTGGGAGGATCCCCCAAACCCAGCTTCTGTTGTTCTCCCCTCTAAAGTTGACCCTCTCAGTATCAATGTGTGACAATGAAGTACCTAAAGCTCACTTGACATTCAGTGTCCAGAATTTTTATTAGGTTTCTACTGCATGGTCTTAACTGATGGACCATGTGGTTAAATCAATTTCCAATTTGACTGACACCACAAGACCCAAATCCCACCCTAAATCACATAATTAGTCTTTCTGGAGTAGCCACCCCTGACTTCAATAAACCCTCCTATCAGTTACAACATAGATTTCCACCCACAAGACAGGAAAAACGTGAGACCTTTCTTTGGACAATGCCAAGTTATTTACTATGCATTTCCAAGTGCTTCATACAATCATTTATTTCTGGTCATTCACTTATGTAAGACCTATTAATGTAGTAACTACTTCATAATAGACACTTTGCTATGTGCTGAAAATAAGTAAGGAAAAGAGACATGGTCTCTGGCCTTATAAAATTTGTGAGGGAGTAAATATTAAAATATAATTGCATATATCACATTATAATTAAAACCATTGATAAAATATATGAAGGAATGATAATATTTTATACTAGACACTGGACTCAAGGACTCAAAGAAAGCCTTGTTAAGAAAAGCACATGTGAACTGACTTTAATAACTAGCCTTATTTAAATTAAAATCAGATACAATGCTATTTATTGTAGCCTATTTTCAGATTGTACTTAATCAAAAAATAATGGACTTTTTATATTTTTTCTTAACTGTTCCCAGTACTCCTCTGAAAACAAGAATATAGAACATTTCAGCAGCTCACACATAATGTTATTTTATATTTGGTCACATCAGTTCCACAAGCAATCATGTATTGAGCAGGTTTCACAATCGCTCTTCTAGGCATTAAGTAGACGGCTAGCAGTGACAAAATAGAACAAAACCTCTCTTCAAGTGGCTAGCATTCTATTGATTTAAATGAATAAGCTTAAACTCTGCAGTTAGTTACAGAATAGAACCTCAGAATGTTAGATTTTGGTCTAGGCTGCCTTTTTAATATCAGCTCTACCACAAAGCTTCTGTGTAACATAATAAGTCAAATGCTCTCTGCCTAAACTTCTTCATATATAAAGTGTGGATAATGAAAATTCTTATATTTTAGTGTTATTGTGAAGACTAAAATTTTACTATTTAAAATGCAGTTTGACCTGCATATAGAAAGTTCTCAATAAATGTTAGGTGTTATTACTTTTAGAGAGAAAGCATGATTTTTAAAATTTTATTTATTTTATTTTTTTAGACAGAGGGTAGGAGAAAGACAAAGAGATGGAGAAACATTAACCTTTGGTTGCCTATAGTGTGCCCCCTACTGGGGATCTGGCCTGCAACCCAGGCATATGCCCTGCCTGGGAATGGAACCAGCGATTCTGGCTCGGAGGCTGGCACTCAATCCACTGAGCCACACCAGCCAGGGCAGGAGAAAGCGTGATTTGTTACACAAGATATTGGATAAATGAATCCAGTATTGAAATACTGACTTCAGTTTTGGTATAGCCTAATTTATGGAATAATTGTGGTATACACATAATGATGGTATACACGTTTCTTGGCCTCTGTGTCCCCACTTTGAAATAAAAAATTAGGACAGATTTTCAGTAAACTCTTCATAATCTGCATTCAATTTTACACCTCTAAAATATTCTCTTACTTTTTGTGAACTTAGGTGAGCTCCCAAAGGACAGGTTATGCTCCTTTGTAGTTAACTAAGAAGTATATTAAAAAAAAAATGACTACCTTGTACTTACTTTTATTATGTTTATTAAAAACTTAAAATTATCTTTTAGTCAGAAGTTTCAAGTCTATTATGATAGGATTAATGTTTGTGTCTAAGATAGAAATCAACCAAGAACACAGGTTCAGAAAATGAGTTCTCATGGGGGAACACAATTAATAAAGGTACTGCTAGAAAGCTGTGCTTTGAAAGAAGTCTTGTAACATTAACTACAGAAAGTTAAGACTCGAAGGAACTAGAGGCCAGTTGCTCCACTGTTAGTGTGTGTGTGTGTGTGTGTGTTTCCTTCCTTCACAGAAAAGTTAGGAGTAGTTTCTCAGAAATTCCCTCTTAACAGGAGATGGCTCAGGAAAAAGATATCGAGAAAGTGCTATCCTATAAATATAAAGTAAAAACTAATTTACTACTGTCCTATTGAATCTCATGCCTCACTTCAACAGATCAAGGTACAGTTAGTGATCAGAGGAACCGATTGCTAAAGAGCTGACAAGGAGTCAGTAAGCAGTTGCCTAGTACCTGCTTTTGATGAGTAAAATTAGTTCAGACCACTGATAGTTTTTTCTTCCCTAAATTGTGAGTTAAGTTAAAAACCATGATAAGTTTTAGATACTCACTGTAATCTAAAGAAGACTTGGCTTTAAAATGAATATTTTTAGAATTGTTCTAATTTTTAGACACATACCATTTTGTAATGGGATGGAATGGTAATTATATTCATGAAAATTAAGGGAACATCACCAAAGTATGTTTCTTGACAAAATACAACAGTACAAATACAGTGTAGGGAAAAAGTAAGTTTATAGTTATGAGTGCATGAAAAACAGTTTGATTCTTGTAATATTATTGATTAATTATTTTATTTTTCCATATGAACTACTGTAAAACTACTTTCATGCCACCCTATATGTAATAAACATTAAATATAAAATTGGAAGATTTTTAAACCCTAGGAAAGAAATATAATTTAATATTAGCAAAATGTCATAATATAGAAACACTGAAAAAGATTCTTGAAGCTGGATACCGTACTAATAAGAAATATTAGCTACTTCATAACTATATTTATAAAATTATAAAAACAAATAGAAAACTGAGACAACAACTTAAATAAAATTTATCATTTTATTTTTGCAAAAATAGTAAATAAAATTTATTGGCCAAATTAATTTAAACAATGTAACTTAATTCTAAAAATTTAAATTGTCTCATTAAGGATAAAAATGATGAAAAATAGAGATGATCTTATTTAACTATGACTTATATTTCTGAGAAACCAGATTTGTTTAGATTTCATAGCAATTTATTTATTAAAGATATTTTATAATAAGTTCCATTACAAAATGAAAACAATTTATTATGAGTTTCTTAAAAAATTTTATTTTTATTTTTCTTAAGGCAGAGTATGTTCATAGTAATACTAATTCAAAGTAAATTTTTTCTAACTCCTAAATGTTAGAATCAGAATTCTGTGATAATTAAAATATGTTCTGTATTTTAAAAAATGACTTGTTCCTGCCTGGTATGGCTCAGTGGATTGGGCAGCAGCCTGTGAACCAAAGAACACAAGCCTGGGTTGCAGGCCAGGTCACCAGTAGGGGGAGTGGGAGAGGCAGCAGCCACACATTTTTCTCTCTCTTTCTCCCTCCCTTTTCCTCTCTGAAAATAAATAAATAAAATATTTAAAAAATGACTTGTTAATTAATGAAAGCATTATAACCACATAGAAACAATATTAGAAAATGGAAAAAGCTGAAGTCAACTCCAACCCCATAATTTTTGTGGACTTTTCTCATTTAGTTTTTTTCCTATAAACTTTTAAATGTAACATAACTTTAAAATGTCTACAATTTGATGTCATGCTTTAAATTTTAACTTAAAGATATTTTTTAAATTGCTGTGCATATTTAAATCAGTACTTCAGTATATATGTATATGTATATATACACACATAAGCATACATATACATAGATATGTAGATATATACAAACATATATAAATAATAATTTGCTTTATCATCTTACTCTTGATGATAAGTACTTATCTTCAAATTTTATAACAAATAACGAACATCTATAATAAATATAATTTTTCTATTTTGTATTTTTTTCATTCATATATTCTGAGATCAATGATCAGTCATAGGGCAAAAAAATTTTTGTAAGTGATTTTCCATTTTTAACTGAAACAAATTTTGGAGTTTTTTTACTAGGGAATTTAAATAATATACCAATCTAAATTATAAAAAATAAAATTTCATGTTAGAAAAAATCATGTAATGATTGTTGGCATTAATAATTTAAATTTATAAAAGTAATTGCTAAGATACCTTTTTATTCCTCTGAATAACGTAATCTGTAAGAATGCATTGACACTATCTAGTGAATTTCATCAGATTGCCATAAACTATGCTGTGTTCTATAGAATATATGATTTAAAATATATATATATTTAATCTTTACTGTATTTTCCCTTACTTTTTAGTCCCCTTACACCATCTTCCCCCAAGTAATCACACAATGTTGTCCATATCCATGAGTCCTTTACCATTTTGCTGAATCCTGCTACCCCCAACTTCCCCTGTCTACCCAACTAGCTGTCATCCTGCTCTCCATCTATGAACTTGTCCCCATTTTTCTTATTAGCTCAGTTTGTTCATTAGCTTCCACATATGAGTGAAATCATATGATATTTCTCTTTCTCTGACTGGCTCATTTCACTTAGCATAATGTTCTCCATGTCCATCCACATTGTCACAAAGGGTAAAATTGTCTTCTTTTTATGGCCAAGTAGTATTCCACTGTGTAAATGTTTTATTCACTCATCTACTGATGGGCGCTTGGAATGCTTCCATATCTTGGCTATTATAAATAGCACTGCAAAGAACATAAGGGTGCTGATGTTCTTTTGAATTAGTTTTTTGGATTCCTTCAGATATAGTCCCAAATGTGGGATTGCTGGATCAAAAGGCAGATCCATTTATAATTTTTTAAGTTATCTCCATACTGCCTTCCACAATGTCTGCACCAGTCTGCATTTTCAACAATGTAAAGGGTTCTTCTTTCTCTGCATCCTTGTCAGCACTTGTTTATTGATTTATTGATGATAGCCATTCTGACAAATGTGAGATGGTATCTCAATGTGGTTTTAACTTGCACTTGTCTGATGATTAATGATGTAAAGCATCTTTTCATATGTCTATTGGCCATCTATATGTCTTTTTTGGATAAGTGTCTAATCAGGTCCTTTGCCCATTTTTTAATTGGGTCATTTTTTTTTTGGCATTGAGTTTTGTAGCCACTTTGTAAATTTTGGATATCAACTCCTTATGAGATGCATTGGCAAACACGTTCTCACATTCTGTGAATTATCTTTTTATTTTGTTGAAGATTTTCTTTGCTTGAAAAAAACTTTTTAATTTAATGTAGTCACATTTTTTTAAATTTTGTTTCCCTTGCCAGAGGAGATACGTCCAGTAAAATATCTCTACAAACATTGTCTGAGATTTTGCTGCCTGTATTTTCTTCTAGCATTTTCATGATTTTGGGTCTAACATTTAAGTCATTGATTCATTTTGAATTTATTATTGTATGTGGTATAAAAAGGTGGTCTAGTTTCATTTTTTTTCATATATCTGTCCAGGTTTTCCAGCACAATTTATTGAATAAACTATCTTTAGCCCATTGCAAGTGCTTACTTCCCTCTGTTGAATATTAATTGACTATAAATGTGTGGGCTTATTTCTGAGGTCTATCTGTTCCATTGATCTATGTATCTGTTTTTATGCCAGTGTCATGCTATTTTGATTACTATTGCTTTATATTATAGTTTGATATTACATAGTGTGATTCCTCCAACTTTGTTCTTCTTTCTCAGATCACTGATGCTATGCGGGGCCTTTTGTGGTTCCATATCATAGAATAGAAATGATATATTTCACAGAACTAGAATATTTGTTCTAGATCTGTGAAATATATCATTGAAATCTTAATAGAAATTGTGTTGAATCTATAGATTGCTTTGGATAATACAAACATTTCAATTATGTTAATTCTTCCCATCCATGAATGTGGTGTATGCTTCCACTTATTTGTGTCTTCTTCAATTTCTTTCTTCAGTGCTTTAAATTTTCTGAATTTTACATACATTGTTAGGTTTATTCATAGATATTTAATTATTTTTGAAGAAATTGTGAGTGGTATGATTTTTGTAATTTCCTTTTCTGTTGGTTCATTATTGGCTTATAAAATGCAACTGATTTCTGGATATTAATTTTGTGTCCTGATACTTTGCTGAGTTCATTTATCAGTTCTAGTAATTTCTTTGTGAAATCTTTGGGGTTCTGTATGTAAAGAATCATGCCAGCTGTGAATAAAGGTAGTTTTATTACTTTCTTTCCAATTTTGACACCTTTTATTTCTTCTTCTTCCCTGATTGCCATGGCTAAGACTTCCAGTACTTTGTTAAATAAGAGAGATGAAAGTGGACATCCCTGTCTTGTTCCCAGTGTTAAAGGGAATGCTTATAGTTTTGTCCATTGAGTATGATGCTGGCAGCAGGTTTGTCATATATGGTTGTTACTATGTTTAGGTATATTCTCTCTATTCCCACTTTCCTGAGAGATTTTATTATAAATGGGTGCTGTATTTTATCAGATACCTTTTCTGTATCTATTGAAATGATCATGTGGTTTTCATCCTTCATTTTCTTTATGTGATGTATAACATTTATCAATTTATGAATGTTGTACTAATCTTGCATTCCTGGAATAAATCCTACTTGATCATGGTGTATGACAGTTTTGATTCATTTCTGTATTTGGTTTGTTAATATTTTGTTGAGGATTTTAGCATCTATGTTCTTTAGGGATATTGACCTATAATTGTATTTGTTTGTAGTGTCTTTATCTGATTTTGCAATTAGGATGGATAATACTGGCCTTGTAAAAAAGAGTTTGGGAGATTTTCCTCCTTTTGAATTTTATGAAACAGTTTGAGAAGCAGAGGCGTTATCTCTTTTTTGAATGTTTGGTAAAATGACCCTGTGAAACCATCCAGTCCAGGGGTTTTGTTTGTTGGGAGGGTTTTTATTATTATTATTATTATTATTATTATTATCACTGCTTCAATTTCATTAGGTGTAATTTGCATCTTCAGATTCTCTGAATTTTCCTGATGTAGTTTTGAAAGATTATATGTAACTAGGAATTTATCCATTTTGTCCAGGATGTCCAGTTTGTTGGCATATAATTGTTCATAATATTTTCTTAAAATCCTTTGTATTTCTTTGGTGTCAGTTGTTATTTCTCCTTTTTTATTTCTGATTTTATTTTGGGGGTCCTTTCTCTTTTTTCCTGATGAATCTGGTTAAAGATTTGTCAATCTTGTTTATCTTCTCAAATAATAAGCTCTTAGATTCATCGATCTTTTGTTTTGCTTATTTTTTTAGAAATCTTGTTTCTGCTCTGGTCTTTATTATTTTATTTCTTCTACTTACTTGGGGTTTGTTTTTCTTTTGCAAGTTCCTTTAATTGTAAAGTTAGATTGCTTATTTAAGATATTTATTTTCTCTTTTTTAGAGATAGGCCTGTAATACTATGAATTTCCCTCTTAATATTGCTTTCCCAGTGTCCCACCAATTTTTGTGTCCTCATTGTAATTTGTTTCAAGGTATCTTATGATATCTTCCTTTATCTTGTTTCTGACCCATTCATTATTTAATAACATATTATTTTGCTTCCATGTCTTTGCATGTTTTTCAGTGTTCTTCTTGAGATTGATTTCCAGTTTCATAGCATTGTGATCAGAGAAGATGCTTGACATGATTTCACTCTTCTTAAATTTATTGAGACTCGTTTTGTGTCCTAACACATGCTCTATCCTAGAAAATGTACCATGAGCACTTTGAAAAGTATGTATATTCTGCTGCTTTGGGGTGAAATGCTCTGAAGATATCAGTTAAATCCATTTGATCTAATGTGTCCTTAAGGCTGCTGTCTCCTTGTTGATTTTCTGCCTGGAAGGTCTATCCATTGAAGTCAATCGTGTGTTAAAATCCACAACTATGACTGTATTTCTGTCAATTTTTCTCTTTATGCCCATCAATATTTCCTTTTTATATTTATGTGTCCCTATGTTGGGTGTGTAAATGTTTACTAGGTTTATATTATCTTGTTGGATTCTTCCCTTTAACATTATGTAGTTATGAAGGGCATTATGTAGTGCCCTTCTCTGGCTCTTACTATAGCCTTTGTTTTAAAATCTGATTTTGTCACTTGTAACTACTGCTACCCCTGTTTTTTTCTTTTCCATTTGCATGAAATATATTTTTCCATCCCTTTACTTTTAGTCTATGTGTATATTTCAATCTGAAAGGGATCTCTTGGAGGCAGCATATATATGGGTCTGGTTTTCTTATCCATTCATCTACCCTATGTCTTTTGGCTGGAACATTTAAGCCATTTGCATTTAAGGTGACTATTAGTAGATACATATGTAGTGCCATTTTATTGTTAGACTTTTTTCCTGTTTATTTTTGTTCTTTCTCTTTTTCTACTTCCTTTTCTTAAAACAAGTCCTTTAACATTTGTTGCAGTATTAGTTTGCTGTTAGTGAGTTCCTTTAGCTTTTTCTAGTCTGGGAAGCTCCTTATTTCTCCTTCAATTTGAAATGATAGCCTTGATTCCCCTCAAACTGATGCCACTTGGAGAAGAGGGCTCTGCTTGAAAAAGATGGCATATGCAGTGTGGGGAATGACTCAGCATGGTGATATTGGTGGCTGTTCCTTCAGTTCTCTCCCAAGAGCCACCAACCCCAGACTCTCCTCGGGTGTCTCTAGTCCACTCTGTCCTTCCTCTGCTATAACCCTGATAAGTTGCTAAAAATGAAATTTTATGCATTGGCCTTTTAAGTGGCTCTCTGATTCTCCAACAGTCTCTCCCTGGCAGACAGAATCTCTACTGCTTTCACAGATTGATATCACCTGGGTTCCTTTCCAGTTCTGTTGCTCTAGGCTGGGGAGTCCAGCTTGGGTTTAGACCCCACACTTCTCAGGGGAACCCCCCAACCACTGAAATATCCCTCCAGTTCTTCAGCAGCCACCTGTGGTGCCCAGCCAGCCCTCTCACATATCCACACTCTCTACCAGTCATGTTGTGGTGAAGTGGTTTCCTTTGTCTGTCCATTGTTGTAAGGCTTCTCTCCAGCTGTGTTCTGTTGGTTACTCAGGGTGCTTTCTCTACAATTTAGTTGTAATTCCAGATTGGTCCTCAGAATAGGTTGGTGTAGTTTCAACTTACTCCTCTGCTATCTTGGATCTGATATCTGATTCTTAGAACAGCCCGACACAACAGACACTCTTACTCCATTTCACAGATGATCACTGGAATCAGGATTTCAAAGAGAACAAATGACCTGTCACAAACCATATAATTAATAAGTGGTAAACCCAAGAAAATAACACATTTTTTAACAAAAAAGTGAGAAAACTGTAAGATTAGATGTATATTGCTATGTATTGAGTTATATCAACCTAGGATTTCTCTTTCTCTGCCATAAACATATTTCTTTATATCAGAAAGTTTGATCTCTCTTCTTCATCTAACATTCTCATTATTTATAATTATAGTTTAGTGATATGTCTTCCTTTTTAAAAAGATAGACTTTAATTTCTAGACAGTTCAATGAATAGTTACCATGCATACATTGAAATAAAAATGTTATTATTAATTAAAATTTGTGCTTCATTTAGATTCATTTAGTTTTTACTTAATGTTTGTTATCTGTCCCAGAATCTTATCCAGGATTTAACATTTAATTGTTATGCCTACTTAGGCTAATCTTTTTTGTTGTTTTTATTCTATTTTTTAACTTAAATTTATTGGGATGATAAGTTAATAATATGATATAGATTTCAAGTTTATAATCTGTAATATGTCATCTATACATTGTGGCAGTTTCTCAGCCTTTAGTAACTAACAATTTTGATGTGTACTGATCTGATGCTTTCTAGGATGTCCTACTATTAGAAATTTTCTGATAATTTTCTCAGGATGATACTGGGGTTATAGGTTATTAAGAGGAGAATTATAGAGGGAAAGTGTCATTTCCATTGCATCATCTCGAAGGTACATACTGTTAACAGGACTAATGACTGTTGATGTTCACTTTAGTCATCTGGTTGAGGTAGTATTTGTTAGGTTTCCCCTCAGTTAAGTTAATCGTTCTTTACTCTCTTTTGTTCTGTTTTGTTTGAAGTCAAATAGCTTTTCTCTTTATTCCCCCATGTAACTTTATTCTTGCTTGTCGAGGGATGGAAAAGGGATTGATTTCTTTTCTCATTACACTGAACTATTGTTGGACAGAAGGGGAGCTCTGGCAATCTTCATACCCTAAGCACCTATGGCATTGTGTGTTTTATAAGAAATATCCAAGTAAATATTTGTTGAATAAAAATATATTTTGTAATTAATCAAATAATTTTAACTCAAAACAAGGTTATTTTTCTTGTTTTGTTTGTTCATTTGTTTTGTTTTGTTTTGAAATTTCACATATAAATGGAATCATGAAGTATTTGCTTTCTTTGTCTGACTTATTTCAATTAGCATGATATCCTCTAGGCTTATCTATATTGTCTCAAATGTCAAGAACTCATTATTTTTTATGGCTGAGTAATAGTCTGTTATATATATTTATACATCACTTTTATTTATTCATTCATCTCTCAATAGACACCTAAGTTACTTTCATATTCTAGTTACTGTCAGTAAAGCTGCCAGTATTGTTCCCTTTTCTTTCTTCTTCACCAATGTTTGCTATTTGTTAATTTTCTTGATGATTGCCATTCTGTTAAGTATGAGGTGGTATCTCATCATAATTTTGATTTACATTTTACTGAGTGATTAGTGATGTCAAACATCTTTTCATATGTCTGTTGGCCATCTATCTATACATCCTCTCTGTAGAAATGTCCCTTCGTGTCCTCTGAGCATTTTTAATTGGATTATATGATTTTTGTGGTATACACTTATATGTGTTCCTTATAAATTCTGGGTATTAAGCTCTTATCAGGTCTATTATTTACAAATATCTACACTTGCCAAGAGAAAATACACACCGAGTAACAAAAGCTTCTGTAAGTCAGCATTATCTAAAACAATGCAGGTACCTGCAATCATGCCTATATTATTTCCTTTCTTTTCTGTGAGAAGAGGTATCATTCCTTTTTTACAAAGTATTTTCCTTGGCAATGTTCTGACTAATCTCTCAGACTTTGCTCTGTTACCACCTCATGTTGTCTACACATCTAGTCTATCGTGTCACTCTCCAAATCCATCAATGTTTCTTTAAAACCTCTAAGATACTTTCTAATTTTCTTAACATAGTTTATGAGCTTGTCTAGGCTTTTTTTCCTTCCTCATAATCCATGTTTTAGTCAGCCCAAATTTTCCTTAATTCCTTGATTATGCTGTATCTTTCTCAGTTTTGGATCTATTTTACATCTTGTTTCTCTTTATGGACCATCCTTTCCCTTCACTCTGAGTGGAAAATTTCTACTTAGTGTGTGTGTACCTTAGATACAATTTACTTCAGAAAATCTCCCCCTCCTCTAAAATCCACTAATTTCTTGTCCTTTATCCTTTGAGCCTGCAGATACCATTAGTCCAGGAACCTTAGGGATAATGTGGAACAAAGGAATAGTAAATGGTTAAAGAATCCAGGCACCATGCTAGGCATCTGGATAAGGAGATGAAACTTGGAATCTCTCTTCTCAATGACTTAACAGTCTAGTGGAGAAGACAGATAATTTAAACTAACAATGAAAATATTCGCATACTAATTAAAGTACTGTGATATCCAGCCTCTTTTCAATTTTATTTTCTACAGCTTATTTTTTAATCTCTATACCAAACAGATATTTTACTAGTTATTATTTGAACATTTTTATTACTATTTTTATTTTTGCCTTTGAATCTTTCCATAAAGTATGAATACCTCACCAATCATAAGTAACATTAATAAAATTTTCTCAAGCTACTCTTGACCATTGTTTTTCTCTTTCCTCTGTAATTCAATACCACTTCTAGTACTACCATCACTTATATAACTATGTGTCTTGTATATAAAACCCTTGAAAGGCCCATCAAGAAGTAGAAAAATACCTTGCTCACAGATGTTTCATCATAATTGACTTTGAAAAAAATTGCTATGCTGTTAGTTCTGCCTATTTTTATCCTGTTGAATCCTTTGGATTCATTATTTGTTCTCCAAATTTGCTTTGTAAAATATAGATCACTTTTATCCTAAACAGTTAAAGACTACTTTATAATTTGTATTATTGACTAGCTTTACATGTCCCAAGAATTATGTTAGGTGCTTTATACATATTCTGCTCTTTAGTCCTTCCAGTAATCCCATGAGATAGGTATAACTGTAACTTCATCTGCCTCTGAAAAAAGAAAGGTTCCAAAATAGGCTCAGTTATTTTTTTTAATGTCATCCATATCATATGTAGAAGTCCTAGGTTAAGTCTCAACTCCGATTCTGGCATCTTATCCTACACCGTGCTCTACTCATAGATAATGGACATAGCTCTCCAGATCCTTTCACATCATTATAATGAGCAAATATCACTAGCTAATTCCATAGACTAAAAAAATTACAGTTGCTATAATATGTTGTTAAAAATCCTACAAATATAACAAATGCCTTTTTTCAGGAAAGTAGTCATTATTTACCAAGAATCAGAAAGTACTTGGTACTTTGCTAACACTATCTTATTTTTTTTTCCTGAAAGATTCCTAAGTTTAATATTTCTCTGATCACTTTACAGATGAGAAACCTGAGACTTAGAAAGGTCAGGCAGACTCTTCAGGATGACTCACATAGTTATTAAGTAGAAAACTATGGATTTGAACCAATCAGTTTGTCATAAAAGATTATGTTTTCAACTACTATACTATACTAGCTTGTTAGTCTCTTGGTTTTGTGCTTCTCAGTCTGTTTAATATATCTTTGATATTGTTAGAATGCAGGATATGGATGTGATCAGAGTTCTGTTATGTAAATTTACTGATTAGGTTCTAGATAACTGGTTTAACAGTGTTATTTCTCTTTCTACTCTGTAAAAACTGCCTGAGGTAATATGATTTCATTAAATGTAAAGATTTTTATAAGTGTAAATATTGTTAACACATTTTAGTTTTTTATTAAGCATATGTGGTCACATGCATGACTTTCTCTCACACCTGTTATGTTTAGAATTAGTGAGTAGCATATTTATTATACTTTTACTCATGTCTCCATTATGACTATGATTCAGAATTCTCATTCTTTCCTGAAAAGTCTATATTCTATAATACAGACAGAATTGTAGCTCCAGGTGGGATACCTCAGATTATTGCACTTTTGTCACATTCTTTTTCACGTAATAGGTAAAACCAATAGGAAGGCATACTAATGTAAGATAAATGCCAGCTGCCTTATTTCAACACAGCACTTGAATTCTATCAATCAAGGTACCCTTTGGTGTCAGAAAAGAAAACTGGAAGTTTCTATATGGATGAAAATAAGGCTTAGGATAAATTAAAAGAAGGCTTAATCTATGAAAGAAATATACTTCTAAAATTGGGGAATATGAACTAGGAAAAGCAAATACTTTTTCATAAAGCCTGTCTAGACACTAATATCTTGAGTGTGAACATTGAATATAAAACTGAAATGAATAACATGATAAGATCAGTAAGTTCTTGAAAATATAAATCAGCAAGAGAGAAAAATGTTGCAGTACTGTCTTTTTAAGGACTGAATACAAATATGAGCTGAATCTTTATTTTGCAAAGTCTATAGTCAGTTGACTACTCTATAATACTTACCATAAAAATCACTGTCCCTTTTCAGTCTGCTTTTACTGTGAATTTTAGAAACTAGCTACATCACTTTTATTCTTAATAAAATTCACTTTTTTTACTGTTACAAAGTACAACATGTTATTGTAGGAGTGAATCATTTTTAATACTTTTATTCCAGGGACTTTAAAAAAGCCAATATTAAAAATCTCCATCCTAAATAAAATTATAATGAAGAAGTATTGATGTGTTTATATGCTGATTATTTCTGGAAGCTTTTTGTTCACTTGCTTAATTTTTTAATATAACCTATTAATATATGTGTTAAATTAAGATTGCAGAGAGAAATGTTAGAGACGTAAAAAGGCCTATTCAAAACCCCAAAGTGTGAGAAAATACTAAATTTTATACCATATAAGTGTGTATCTTCTACATTTATATGAAATCAAATAATAGGCCATAATGAAGCTGTAATAATTGTTCTAATTATGCTACAGCCTGGCCTCTTAGGGCTATGTGGTCACTTCGGAGTAGGCAACATAGTTCAGAGCCTATGCATGTATGATTATTTGAAACAATTCACAATTTGGAAAAGTGACGTGAGGTGTTAAAAGGTGACAGATTCCAAGCTCTCTTTTTGTTTTTAATTCTAAAATTAACCATAGCCATGATTTTCTTCTTATAAACATATTTAGATATGCTTAATTGAAGTTTTGCTGCTAAACTCTGTAGAGACACACATCTGCTAGTAGTGGGAGACAGCAACCCAAAGTCTATAAGCTTGCACCCACAGAGGGTGAGTTGTTAATGAAAACTATAGTTTTCAATTGGTGTAGTGTGTCTGGTTTGCTTTGAGGCACTAATTTTTTATTTTCACTGAAAAATTTTAAAACAATCTATTCTATTACCCCCACCCCGCTGAAAATCACTGCCACTCAGAGTGTGGTATTTGAATAATCAGCATGGTCTTCCTATGGCATCATGTTAGAAATGCAGAATCTCAGGCATTGTATGATTCAGGATCTACATTTTAACAAGTTCTTTATGTAATTTTCTCTATATTAAGTTAAGCTCCAATAAATCAGATCTCAACTTGTATTGTCTCCTCGAGGAACTCTTCAGTGACATCCCTGGTTGAGTCCAATGTCCTTATTAATCCTCTCATAGCACTATGTTCCTTTCATCCCATTTTATGTTTATCAGTCTATGATTTGGTTGTTTGTGCAGTAGACTACCAGCCCAGGATAAAACTTTTCATCATCAGGGCATACCTGGAACAGGATGTTATATATCACATGTAATCAATCAGTAGTGAGTGAATGATTGAATGAATGGACGGATGGATGAATGGATGAAGCCTGCTTGACAGTTATAAAAATGTATTATTGCTGTACATCTTTAATTTCAACTTTAAAAAATAGCTTTCATGTTTATTTGTTACTATTGCTATTATTATAAACACCAACCATTTCTTGAGTTACTAATGTAATAAAAAAAGAAGCTTGTAACAGAATAATGCCATCTCTGTATTCAGGAGCATACCATCTGGTAGAGATGTCAGGATTTTCACATGGAAATTTAGAGCTTGCATATATTAACAGGCAAAGGATTGAACCACCACCCTGCTGAGAGGACTGACCTTTCCATTTCCCAAATTAAGAAACTAAGTATTGCAGAAATACACTTTTCATTCAGCATGTATATACTAACTAACATCTTCCATGTGTCAAACATTTTGCTAAGACATTGAGGGTGTCAGAGAGATGTAATACCTGTCCTTGCAGCACTTTCATCCAATTGCTTTCCAAATTTAATATGCCTAACAAACTACTTTTTTATTACACAAAGGACAGAATTGAATTATCCTAGAAGGCAATTGACTCTTTGCATAATTGCTTTCATAATATCTATTACATGGCACTTTTCAAAAGATGATATACCTTGAGACAGCATTAGAGTACTTTTGTCACCTGCATTTTAGGTTTCGAGTATGCATTGCCCTGACTATGCCTTCGTTCCCTTAGATTCTACATATGCAGAATGTTATAAAGTTGTGTTCATGATCAATTCATTTTACCTCTTATCGCAAGATTGCTACAAACAAACTTTGTACAAGACACCCGTCAACCAAAAAATGATTACTTTTAAATGTCTTGTCTATTTACAAAATTAGAGATGTTATGAAGTATGATGGAAGACTTATTCTTGACATAAATTAAGCAAGACTCTTGAATCACTCATCTGTGAATCTACTTAAAGAATATTGCACAGATAGTTGGAGATGGTCCTCTCCTTACAGAAAAAAAAAAAAAAGAAGAAGCAGTTTCTTTCAGTTTCACACCCAATGTGTGAGGGTTCTGCATATGAAAAATTAAGAATCATTAATGGAACTCAGTACAGATCTAAGTATTGGACAGAGAGAGATAATAGGGAAGGGCAGGATGTGAAGTGGAGGAAAGGATGTCAGCTTGGCCTCCCCAGAATATTTTGCCCAAGGAAGATGAATAGAAGTCCAGACAAAAGTTGGTAGATTGCTTTCCTAAACTTGAATGAATGGAGATATGAGGCCTACTTTTTCCTGGACTTCACATATTGTCAAACTGCTATCTGAAAAAGTAGGTCTCATGGGTTCCCTTGGTCCTCCTTCTATACATTATAGGTCATTCCCTAGATAAGGGAAAAAAAGAGCTGGTGGATAAAGAGACCCCCCACCCTCACCATTTTAAGCAGGGTGTTACATTTATCTTCTTTCCTGGGAGCAATATTGTAGCCTTAGGTAGCTCAAACCTTGTTTTATTGACTGATTAAGCAACATGTCAGAATAGATATACAGTAGTTAATTAATTAGTTAATTAATTAATTAATTTTTAAAAGAAGCCAAAGTGACCAGGCCTCTGAAGTAACACAATTCAAATGAGATTCAAAGCCCTCCTCTGTAGCTGACCTGTTTAGACCACAACGCCTGTCTGCAAGTCCTGAGGTAAGGAAACCTGAATAGTACTGGGCTTTACCTATAATGTTAACAGAAGCTTTGGGATATTTTAAGCTGACATTTCTAGGGACAGCAGCAGCTTCCTCCTTTCATTACTAAATGTTCCTCTTGCCTGTTCTTGCTTATAGCTCTAAGCTATAAGCCCCTGCTATTTTTTCTAAAGATTTAACACATTTGTTACAGAAGACTTCATTACATTTATATTATATTTGTATTTCTACCTTTGTAGAATGCATTTAATGAACCCAATAAATTGAAATTGGGCGCAGTTAAGATTTTTATGAAGTTTGACGCCTGCTCAGAAGTCAAAATAAATTTTCTTGCTAAAGTACATTCATTGGAAGGATAATCTTGAGTTGTTATAGTTATTTAAAATTAATGGTTTATATTATTAAAATTTATGAATTTTATTATTGTACATGTCATTAAAATGTCATATAAAGTTAATATATTTTGTTCTGCAGTTTTATGTAGTTTGTCTTCCAGTATGCAAATCTATATAATCTCCTCCTAAGGCTAACACTTGTAATACACTAATCTTTTATTTAATTGTCTGTCTGTACATTTCCTGATTCTACAGTCTAAAGAAGCTAAAATTTTAATTGTAGTTTTGCTGTCCAGTTAATTACAGTTTGGAACTATATCACTGTGTGCTGTCTCAACTATACTGGTAATTACACTGAAGGCAAGAAAAAGATGAAGTGATGAGAATACCTCCGGAAGACACTGAGTACATGTGACTAAGGATCTTCACCAAAAATATAAGATCCATTAAAAAGATATTTTGTTTTGTTAATCCTCAGAACGGACCCCAAAGTGTAAAAATGCTTGTACTGATTATAAATTAAGAGCCTATAAAGATGCTATCTGGTTCCTATTTTATTAATTAATAATATTTATTTCAAAGTAATACATGTGCATGACTTAAATGAAAAGAGCACTCATCTGGTTCTTGCCACTCATCACTGCTCTCTGCTTGCCAAAGATAACACAGTTTTAGCTCTTTTCCTTTTCTTATTCAAACAGCAAATTTGTAAAATAACATGTTTATAATAATATTTTTTTATTTTTCAGATTTAATTGACCAGCTTTGTATTGGGAAATGATTATTTTGCTTGGAGAACTCTCTTCTTAACACACCTACTACACATATTCCTCCAGTATAATTATGTTATAGTTATTGTTTAAACCAATATTCACCTTTTTCATCATTATCTTACATTATCCATCATTATTCTTGTTGATGTAATTTTCAAGGCGTTCTGTGTACCTTACCCAATTTAAACTGATCACATAAGTATTATCCTAGGGTTTTCCTTCACCTGTGGTTACTCTGGTTTCACAATACATATCTCAATAGAATCTACTTCAGACTTACACTTTCAATATAGAATGGCTCCTACACAACTGTATTGCTTCTTCTTGCTGTGGAGCTATTATTGTTATACAGATTACATTGTGGTGTTATGAGCCCAGTTACACATCTATATACACATCGCTTTATAAATCAACTAAGAGAAAAACAATTATGAAATTATATTTTATACTTACCTACATGATTGTCATTATTGATGTTCTTTCTCTTTTCATGAAAATATTATTTACTATCTGGGGTCACTTGCTTTCAGCCCAAAGAATTGCTGTTAGTATTCCCTGTTAAGCTGTGTTTATTTTCAATACATTTTCTCAGTTTATCTGGACTGTCTGTATTTTGCATTTATTTTTTGAAATATAGTTTAGCTAGATATAAGATTCTTGGTTGTCATATTTTTCAACACTCTTAATATGTCATCTCATCACCTTTTGACTGTCCTTGTTTCAGATGGGGAATCAGCTCTCATACATGGTGGGGCTTCCTTGGGCGTGATATTCAATTTCTCTTTCACTGTTTTCAAGATTTTCTTTTTGTTTTCAAATTTTAACTACATTATGTCTCGGTGTGAATATGGATGTCCTTATATTCATCTTACTTGCAGATTGTAAAACTGAATATATTAATATTTTTATCAAATGTAGGTTTTTTTCAGCAATTCATTTTTCAATTTTTTTTGTATTCCTCCTCTCTTTCTAGCACTCTCATTGTCTACATGTTGATATGCTTAAGAGGTCATACATTCATCTGAGACTCCTCATTTTTCTAAATATTTTTCTTTATTCTTTTGCTATCATAATCTAATGATATGTTAACCAAAACGTTCAGTTCAAATTTTTTATAGAACCCCTCTAGAAAATTCTTTATTTTGGATTATTTTTTCAAATCAAGAATTTTCATTTAATTTGTATTAATAAAGTTTATCTTTCTGTTTCTACACTCTTTGTGATGAGACATCAACATGGCTTCATGTATCTTTTATTGTAGTAACATATACATAAACATCAATTACCATTTTAACCATTTTTAAATGTCCAGCTCAGTGGCATTAAGTACATTTACACTGCTGTGCAGTTCTCCCCAGTGTCCGCCTCCAGAATTTTCCAGCTCTCCAAACTGAAATGTCACACAAATTAAACATGTATCCCTGCCACTTTCCCCAGTTCCTGGAAATCACCATTTTCTTTTATCTCTATAAATTTGACTACTCTACATACACATAAAGGAGTCATGTAATATTTGTCATTGTTTGACTGGCTTGTTTTGTTTAGCATTATATCTTTAAAGTATATTTATGTTGAAACATATGTCAGAACAATAGTCCATTTTAGGTACATCACATTTTGTTTATCTATTTATCTGGTGATGTACATTTGGGTTGCTTTCACCTGTCAGTTATTTTGAACAATATTACTCTGAATAACTGTGTGCAAATGTATGTTCAAATCACTGCTCTCAATTATTTTGGCTACATACCTAGAAACAGAATTCTGGATAATATGGTAATGCTATGTTTAATTTTTAAAGGAACCACCATTTCATTTTTCATAATGATTGTACCATTTTACATTCCTAGCACAATGTGCGGGGTTGCAGATTCTCTACGTACTTGTCAACACTAGTTATCTTCTTTTTTTAATTTTATGTTTCCAAGAACAGTCATCTTAATGGGTATGGAATGGTATTTCATTATGATTGCGATTTGCATTTTCCTTATGATTAGTGATTTTCATTTGATTATTGGCAATTTGTAAATTTTCTTTACAGAAATATCTATTCAAGTTTTTTACCCATTTTAAAATCCTCTTGTTTTTTGACATTGAGTTATGAACACTTTTATAAATTATATATATTAATAATACTGTAAAGGGCTAAGTCAGTACTGTAAAGGGCTAATAGTCTTAATTACTTCTTTCCTTCTAAATTTTTAATATCATTTATTTTTCTGGTCCTCTTTCCTATTCTCTTCATTCTATGGGTTTGTGCCTTTCTTACCACTTTTATTTTATTGAGGATTTGACAAAGTACAGGGGATAATAGGTGTGTTTAATTGCTATGTTTACCATGGTTAGTGAGTACCTTTAGGCCTGACATGCCAGGAACTATGTTGTGTTTACCTTTGTTCCTTTTCATTGTGTTGAACTTAGCAGACATATTTTCAAGATTATTGTTGCCTCTTATGGTCTGGAACTAGTATGAGTATTTGAGAAAGTGATGTGATGTTTGTCCTTTGAAGGGACAAAGAGATGGCTTTTATCTTTACTTTGTAAATAGATTTAACCACAACCACCTCAAACCTTCTAAACATGCAGAAATTGCTTTAAGTTATGAACTCCCTTTACAAATGAGTTTTCTTTATTTGTGCTGCCTCATCTCCTCTAACCCAATTGTTACTGCTACTTCCATCCTATTATGTTTATCTCACATAAGCTATGTAAGATATAATTCATATGTATAAAACTCTTCTTCAGCTATACATTTATTATCTTACCATTCTACCTATAGGCATAAAAATAAATATTTTACTAGATGTATGAAGTTTCTACTAGGCAACTATCTTTTTCTTGGGCCTTTGTGGTAAATTTCATTATTTTTTTCCCTCAAGCATATTTTTACTAGGATAAATACCTGGCAATAGTTTTCTTATTATTAATAAAGCTGGCCTATAATCCTTACTGCAAAATCAAATATAAAATATTAAACAAGATGCATAGCAACACAAAAACACCTTGGCTTTATTATTCCACTGCACCTAGCATTCTTGGCTTTCACTCCCTTTTCTCTCTACCAGTTCATATCTCAGCAATTATGCTATGCAAATTATGTATAGAGCATGTTTGCTCTCATTATGCTTTGGATAAGCAAAATACTCATCAGAACATTTGCTCAGTTGAAGTGTAAGTCTCAGAAAACTTAATAAACTAGTCCACAGTTAAATATCTGTATAGATATCACAAGTAGATCTATGTCTTCTATTTTAGGAACTAGAGCACATTTCAAGAATGCAAGTACGCCTGGACTGTAATTTCATATAAACAAAAGACGGAAGAAAAAATTTCTGGATCCCTTTGGTGTAGATGTTGATGATTACAATTATAATACTATAACTGCCAACCTATAATGGGTGTTTAAAAAAGTCCAGACTTCCCTGGCTGATGTAGCTCAGTGGATTGAGTGTGGGCTGCAAACCAAAGTGTCTCCAGTTCTATTCCCAGTCAGGGCACATGCCTGGGTTGTGGGGCAGGACCCTAGTGGGGGCTACATGAGAGGCGACCACACATTGATGTTTCTGTCTCTCTTTCTCCCTTCCCCTCTCTCTAAAAATAAATAAATAAAATGTTTATAAAAATATTCAGACTGTGGGCTAAATGCTTCTTTTGTTTGTTTTCTCTTTATTTTTAAAAAATTTATTATTCTGTTACAGTTGTCCCAATTTTTCCCCCTTTGCTCTCTCCACCCTGACAACCTTCTGTTCCCACCCTGTTGTCAATCCCCACACTGTGTCCATGTCTATGGGTCATTCATACATGTTCTTGGACCTGTTTTAGTCCCTTCCCCTCCTTCTAGCACGATCCCTCTCCTCCCTCCTCTATGATCACTATCAGTCTGTTCCATGTTTCCATGCCTCTGTTTCTGTTTTGCATTTTAGTTTATTTTGTTAATTAGATTCCCTCATAGATCATATAGTATTTGTCTTTCACCTCCTGGCTAATTTCACTTAACAAAATACTCTCCAGTTCTATCCATGCTGTTGTGAATGGTAGGAATTCCTTCCTTCTGCTGTGTAGTATTCCGTTGTGCAAATGCACCACAATTTTTTGATCTACTCATTTACTGACAGGCACTTAGGCTGTTTCCAGCAGTTGGCTATTGTAAATTGTGCTGCTATGAACATTGGGGTACGTAGGTCCTTTTGAATTGATGTTTCAGGGATCTTAGAGTATAATCCCAGCAGTAGAATCTCCAGGTCAAAAGATAGCTTCAAATACTAAACCGTTCTTGTATTACATGATAAACTTCACATAGTCATGATACATTACTTTTTTATTTATTGTTAGATTTGAGTTGTTATGAATTTTACATCTATGTTCAGAGGGAGTGTTGTTTTAATAAGGTTTTCTCTGAAATATATTTGTGTCATTTAGGTGTTGGAGTAATTCTGACCTCACAAAATGAGTTAGAAAATGTTTCCTTTCCATCTGTTTTCCAGATATGTTTGCATAGATTAGTACTATTTTTTCTCCAAATGTTTGGTAGAGACATTGCATCGCATCTCCAGTGCAGCCATCTAGATCTAGTGTTTACTTTGTGGGAAGGTTTTGAATTAAAATTCAATTTCTTTAGTAAATATGGGAATATTCAGATTATCTATTTCTTCTTGGGTGATCTTTGGCAGTTTATGTCTTTCAAGGACCTTGTCTATTTCATCTGCATTGTCAAATTTAAGGACGTAGAGTTGTTAGTGGGTTTTTCTTATTATTTTTTTAAAGCTGCAGAGTCTGTAGTGGTAGCTTCTTTCCTTGATGCTGCTTACAATTTGTCTTCTTGTGAGGTTAGCGAGGTCATGTGATACAAGGTTAATATGTAAAATTCAATTGTATTTCTAAATGCTAGTTATGTACAATTGGAAATTGAAATAAAGAATAACACTTACAGTATCACAAAACTATGAAATACTTAGGTGTAAATTGAGCATATTTGTATACTCTATCCTGGAAAGTTATGGGGGAAAATCCCTCCCAAAACCTCAAAATAAATGAATATATACACCATATTATTAGATTAGGAGAAATTGAAATTTACCAAAATTAAGCATTTTTTTCCTTGAAATTCTGCTCTTTGTAAACACTAATAAGGAAGTTGAAAGAAAAGCTTCAGACTGGGAGAAAATATTTATATATCAAATATCTCATTATGGCCCTGGCTGACGTTGCTCAGTTGATTGGAGCATCATCCCATAAACCAAAAGGTTTCAGGTTTGATTCCTAGTCAGGTCACATGCCTGGGTTGTGGGTTTGGTTCCCAGTCAGGGCTCATATGAAAGACAATCAGTTGATTGATATTTCTCTCTCACATCAATGATCATTTTCCTCTCTCTTCTCCTTCCCTTCCACTCTCTCTAAAATCAATGGGAATGTCTTCAGAGAAGATGAAAAAAGTCTCATGATAGATTTGTATCTAGAAATAAATATATATGTATATATTTCTGAATATATAGATGTATGTGTGTGTGTATGTGTATAAAAGCTTCTATCAAAACTCAGTAATAGGAAAGCAAACAACATAATAAAAAGGTGGGCAGAAGATTCCAGTACTTTACCACATACAATTAGCAAATGAGCACATGAAAAAGATGTTTGATATTAATTAAAACTATAATGATTAAGTATCATTATATACCAAATAAAATGGCTAAAATAAAATGAAATAAAGTAAAAGAAAATAATGGATGCTGGGAAAAAGTCAAGTAGCAGAAAATTTCGTGTATTGACAATGGGAATACCAAGTGCTACAGACACTTTGGAAAATAGTTTGATAGTTTCTTATTAACTGAAACATCATTTTACCATATATACAAGCATTCCCATATTTATACAAATAAAAGATAACCTATATTTATACAAAATATATATGTAAATGCATATAGTAACTTTATTCACAATATACCAAAACCATAAATAACTAAAAAATCCATCACTTGTGAAGTGGATAAACAAACTGAAGCACATTCACACCATGGAATGCTGTTCAGTGATACTACTGATAAAATAACCTGGATGGATCTCAAAAACATTATACTAAGTAAAGGTGCCACAGGCTGGATGATTGTATTTCTGTAATTTGCTGGAAAAAGCAGAACTATTGAGGCAGAAAACTGATCAGTGGTTACCAAAACCTGGCAGTGGGGAAAGGAGATGACTACAGAAGGGCCTGGGAAATTATTTTGGGAGAGCAGTCCTGTTCTGTATCTTGATGATGGCATTGGCTATATATCTATATTTATTTGCCCAAATTCACAGATCTGTACACTAAAAAGATAAGTGGTACTGTATGTAAGTTATTGCAAAACAAAAATGGAACAAAATATTCTAAAGAATTTCCTTAATGTTGTATATTTTTATGAGACTACATTGAAAATTTGAGGCCAGGACTGTATTTTATCAATAAGCAAATAATTCCAAGGAAATCCACATTAGCAGTCATAGGCAAGCAGCTCTGTACCCAGCTCCCACTGCACTCTATTAGGCTAAGGAAACGGGCTGAGAGGATGGATGAATGGGGATGCAAATGGTCACCATTTTAAATATGACAGGAATATGTCCTGCTTACAAGAGGGGTTGTCTGGCATGGTAAGTGGCTGTATCAACTTTTCAATTTCTAAGTACAGAAGTGAATGGAATACTTATTTTTTCAAAGTGCTACATAGGCGAGAATAAATTTTTCCTCATTACTCAGATTATAGTTGTTGGTTAAAAAGGCATTTTTGTGTAAGACAAATTCAAAGAGCAATTTGATTACTAAACTTGAGAATAAAACATTATTCCATTTTATAAAACAATGTCTCAAATAACATGTATTTGGAAATATTTTTGTATTTCCAAAGAGTTTATAAAAGTGCTCATTGTCCCTCAGGGAGAAACATATAACCTAGAAGCATGAGAATAAAATAACACAACTGTGTTCTCACTAGCCCACTGACTCTAATACATGATCAATATGACTTGTTCAATTATAGGTCATAAAGGCCGCCAGCATATGTTATTGGCTACGCTTTGGATGGACTGAAGGCTGCATATACCAGATTGCAAACGGTGGTTCTCTGGCTTAGATATATTTATATAAACAAAACTAATGTGAACAGAAACACCCTAATAGTACCAACTTGTAATTACTGAAATTGTTGGAATCATGTAATTGTAACCAAATTATTGACTTCCAGTCATCATACTTTACTGTCCTGTTTTTACTCTGAGGCAGGTTAGCAAGTTATTTGTATGTGTTTTCTAAATCACGGACCTATTGCATACATTTGTGGAAATGTGTCCCACATTTTGTTAACCCAATGCTGTTAAACACACACACACACACACACACACACACAATCAATCCCTAAAGACTGTTCAGACTACCAAAACTATATGGTAAAAATTGCTTATCTGAATTGTTAATTCTGTCTATGCTTATATAGCAAATTAAATGTGCATGTACATTGATTTGCTTCAGATAATAATATTTTATAGAAATGACTCAGCCAGGATAGAAAATCTCTCCTTATGTTTTTATTTTTATTTGTTTGCCCTGGCTGATGTGGGTCACTGGATTGAGTGCTAGCCTGTGAATTAAAGGGTCACTGGTTCTATTCCCAGTCAGGGCACATGCTTGGGTTGCGGACCAGGTCCCCAGTAGGGAGGTGAGAGGCCACTGCACATTGAGGTTTCTTTCCCTCTCTTTCTCTATATCTAAAAACAAACAAAACAAACAAACAAATAAATAACATCTTTTAAAAAAGAAAATCTTTTTTGCTGTGGCTAATGTTTTTATATCTGTTGGAGATTTTGCAATCAGGTAAAAATTTCAGAAGAATTTACCTGAAAAGTATCTTCTCTGGAAGACATCAAAAAATGCTCAAGTGATTTGGAGACAAAACTGGAAAGCCCTTCTGCTGTGAAAAGAAGCAGCGGCAAATTGCCTGAAGAGTGCTTAAATTACAAGAATATTGACCATAGGTATTCTGTTGTATTGAATGAATGATTAATTTTAAATAGTAGAGTTATCATAAAAATAATGATAATGAAAAAAGATTTACTCTTTGGCAGGCAATATTTTAAGAACTTGTCATGGCTTATGACATTTAAACCTCATGACAACCTTATGAGGCAGTTTTTATTATTATATCCATTTTAGAAATAAGTGAAAACATGTATAAAGAGCTTAAGGCATTTACTCACCATCATGGTATTAGGTACCCAACAACCCTAGTATCTGGGGGCTTAATGCATCAAATATCCAAATTTTCACCTCTATCAAATTCCAGTGAGGTTCAGTGGATGCTTCCCATATTCTGTTTCAGGCACCCTCACTTTGGGGTCTCTACCATCCTAAGGTCCCATGAGTCATTTATTGTTAGAGATCCTGCATCCAGAGGGCTTACAAGTGATGGGGAGACAGTGGAAGATTGTCTGAATTCTTTTGGGAACAGTCAGGAGCTGACACATACTAATTTTGTCTATATAACTTTGTCTAGAAGCCAGATATACAACATCAACCTAATGGCAAGACAACTGGAAAATGTCATTGTTTCATTTATCCAGAAAGAGGAGACAGCATTGGTGAACATTAGCTACTCTTTGCCACACTCAACATAACTTGGAATTAGTAAATTTAGAGTTAGAGTTTAGATACTCTGGCTCCACAGTCCTATCATAATACTCCATCAGCTGGTGAAAGAGATGTGAGATTTAGTATGAATTAGTTTTCTATCCTTCTAGAATTCTTACTAATAAAAATTTAGAAACCTACTTCTTAAATCTATTTCTAAGTTAAAGAATAGCTCAGAAACTTAGACACCTCAAAAATGCACACTACTTGTAAACTATTAACTTGTATTTGATAGAAAAGATATACTCACATTTTTATAATATTCTCCTATACAACTTTAAAAGTGTATAAAAATATTCCTTAAAAATAACAGAATGTTGTGGGTCCATGTTGGGTAATATTTATTAATTGAAATATATTTAATTTCTGAAATAATAGCTATTGTCCTTTAATTAAAAGGGGTACTTTCCTTTAATGATAATGCTGAGGAAAATACAAATCAGATATCATGTTTGCATATCTGTTCTATGACTTGCATATTTCATCCCCTTAGATACTAGTGATCTTCCCACTTCAGTCTAAGATCCAAACCAATTAGCACGTTGCATGAACCAATGATGTACTTCATGTAAGTGCTCTATGAAGACTGATTCAATTACAGAATTTCTGCTCTACTCAAATAAGCATTCTAGCAAAATTATTCTGATGCACTTTTATTACATACATAGTCATTATAGTATTGCACATAATTAAGCATAAATGACAAGCAGTTTAAATAGATAACATTATAATAATTATTATTACTTCCAGAGAATCAAGCCAACTTTTACATTTTAGTTTTTCATGTTATTAGTTCTTTGTAGGTCTCCATGACTTGTTGGAAGAATGAATATTTATCATTTTACCTGGTATATGATGCCTGGTATCATACACTATTTAATCATCTCCCTACACATCCCTGCACTTACACAAATTCTCAAAGAAGATAAATTCAATAAGCCAAAATCAAATCCCCTGTTGTCTCTTTTGCTGTTTTTAACACCAGACCCCTAATACTTAAAACAGTTGGTGAGGTCTGGACTTTCATAGTCATTTTCACACATTTTCTCTTATTTCTCCTCAGTTCTCATCAATACCCCCATGTTGTTAACTTTTATCGGTACGTGTTGGATTGGATTAGAAAGAGAGGGAAGATGGAATCAATAGTCTGGATTTTTCATGTCAGATTGAGATAGAGGAAAAAGACAGTTGGGCCACAGGAATTAACTGGGAAAATAATCCATTTAAAGCACTGAGTTAATATGCTTCCTCAAGGTACAGACTAAATAAATTCAATCATATCTCTACCTTTCCTCTCTTTATCCTATAACATATTTAAGCCTTTTCTATGAGAAACCTTTCTCATTTCCTCTTTTTCTCCCAGTCCCTTATTACATTTATATTTGTCCTCTGCTCCAGTGAAATCCTTTTCTAAAAATTCTAATTGAGCCCTGGCCATCATGGTTTAGTTGGTTGGGCATCATCCCACAAAACAAAAGGGTTGCCAGTTCAATTTCCAGTCAGGGCACATGCCTGGGTTTTAGGCTTGGTTCCCAGTTGAGGTGTGTGCAAGAAGCAACCCATTGATGTTTTTCTCCTCTTTCACCTTCCCTTTATCTCTCTCTAAAATAAAATCTTTTAAAAAATCTTATTTTTTTAAAAAAAATATTGATGTTGTTAGGAAATCCAGAGCATTTTTAAGGATTTATTCACCCAAGTGTAGTTTTCTAAGGTTTTAACATTGATATCTTTGACAAGCGTCCCCATTGGCAGGGGCAGAGCATTGATTGCTCTGCTTACTTGGATGAACTCTTCTTCCTCCTTAGGCTTTCTGAGGCTCTCTAGGTTCTTTTCTTTTCTTTTTTTTTTAAAGATTTTATTTATTTATCTTTAGAGGGGAAGGGAAGGAGAGAGGGAAACAAATATCAATGTGTGGTTGCCTCTCATATGTCCCCTGCTAGGAACTGTAAACCCAAGTATGTGCCCCTACTGGGAACTGAACCACAATCCTTTTCTTTGCAGGCCTGTGCTCAATCCACTGAACTACACCAGCCAGGGCTTCTCTAGGTTCTTCACCTATGTATTTGAGTATTCATCAGTTTTACTAGTTAACACCTCCTCCTCTTCTTGCCTTTTACGTGTAAAGTTTCTATGGATTTTAGTTGTATCATAAATATTCTTTATAAGGGATTATTATTTCTTCTTTGAGCTTCAATTACCAATGTTACATTTGTAACTTCCAGATTTACATCCCCACAGCAGATTTTTCATTTTTCTTTTCTTTTCTTTTCTTTTCTTTTCTTTTCTTTTCTTTTCTTTTCTTTTCTTTTCTTTTCTCTTCTCTTCTCTTCTCTTTTCTCCTTTTTTCTTTCTTTTCTTTTTATAGGGTTGATCTTTTTTTAAAATATTGCTGATTTTTATTTATTTATTTATTTTTTTTTGCTTTCCAGATGTAAGGAAACTTTTTTAGCTTCTTTATTTTAATTTTTATTTTAATTATTGTTCAAGTACAGTTTTCTGATTTTTAACCCTGTCCCCCTCACCACCCCAACCCTCTCCAGCTCCCTCCCATTTCCACCCCCCCTTGTTATTATCCATGTGTCCTTTATACTTGTTTGTGCAAACCCTTCCCCTATTCCCCTGAAATTCCCTCCCCACTTCCCTCTGGTCACTGTCAGTCTATTCTCAATTTCAGTGTCTTTGGTTATATTTTGCTTGTTTGTTTTGTTGATTAGATTCCTGTTAAAATTGAGATCATATGGCATTTGCCTTTCACCACCTGGATTACTTCATTTAGCATAATGCTCTCCAGTTCCATCAATGCTGTTCGTGAAGGGTAGGAGCTCCTTCTTTCTCTCTGCTGCATATTATTCCATCGTGTAAATGTACCATAGTTTTTTGATCCATTCATTTAATGATGGGCACTTAGATTGCTTCCAGCACTTGGCTATTGTAAATTGCGTTGCTATGAACATTGGGGTGCATAGGTTCTTTTGGATTGATGCTTCAGAGTTCCTAGGATATATTTCCTGCTTTATCTTGGATGCAGTTTCATAAATTTTGTCTAGATGCACTCTTCTAGTCTTTTAAATTTCAGTTTAAATTTAACTTATTTCACTTAAATTATCAATTAATTTATTTCAATTAAATTATCTACCCCCATTTTCAGTCTCTGGGTGAATCCTTCTTTATTTCTGCTCATGCATTTATATTTTTAATTGACCAATATGTTTTTTATGCTATGATTATAGCTGTTTAACATAGTTTTTTTTCCACCTAACCCTACCCACTTCCACACTAATGGTATAATCACTTAATTGTGTAAAGCACTTTTGTACTGGTGGAACCCCAGCACAGAACACTGACTAGGTGCTCAATCACTATTGGACTGAAGTAGCACATAAATGCACAGTGATTTTGGGTTGAGGCTACCATAATTAAATGAGATTTGACAATTCCATTTCCTAATTGAAGTTGTAAATGAACTATCTTTAGAACTTAGCTTAATACCTGAGAATGTTAATTTTCATAGTAGAATTAAGCTATTTTAGTTTTATCAATTAATTTATCTTATAAAAATGATAAAATGCTTCCTGTTATCTAGCATATCACTAATGACAAACAAACAAACAAAAACTGTACACCATGGTGCCAACCACTATCAGGCTGTGCAGTGGGAATTAGAAGTGTTATTACGCAGAAACCAGAACACAGAGGTATCACAACAGAGGTCTTGTATTTAGAATAAC
The DNA here is from genome assembly GCA_004027475.1 of Anoura caudifer. NCBI lineage: Eukaryota > Metazoa > Chordata > Mammalia > Chiroptera > Phyllostomidae > Anoura > Anoura caudifer. Next base: position 64,391 of record PVKU01003210.1, read on the forward strand.
CTTGTTTTGAATGCTAGCACTGTCATATGTTTGCTATATAACCTTTGGTTATCAACCATCAGTTTTCTCATCTGTAAAATGTAAATTACAATGACCACATATTTGACCATTATAGGGTTTCAAAAACATTGCATATTTAAAGAATTTGACATAGATGTATAATTTGTAGCTATAGCTACTAATGGGGAAAACCAAAATATAAATGACTACCATAATGCAAAACAAAAGTGCCACAAATTTTGAAGAACCATTTATTCCATATATTTTATTAATAATTAATTTTATAAGATAAATTACTATTCTTTGTATATTATGTAAGTATTAACATTTCTATTAGCATAAAATTAGCATTGATTCTAAATCCAAACCTGTAAATCAGATATAATTGATTTGTATATTGGAAAATTTATACCTAGGAAACAAAAATTGTTCCAAGTTTTCAAGGAGAAGGAACTTTAATATAAAGTATTGACTGTAATTAAAGCAGTGGAAATTAGAAGTTGAAGAGGAAATACCAAGCTTTCTCATTATACTACAGTTAGCTCCCAGTCAGAGGAGAAGCTGTGATACTTGCCCAGTTCACCCGTAGAATTTCAATAGACAAAAGAAAAGGATCACAGCTTCTGTCCCAGTGAACTTTAAGGGGTTTACAAGGAGGAATCCTGCAATGGAGGCTGTGGAATAGGAGGGAAGCCAAGGATATAGAGCCCTGGGGACAGTAATAAATCTGTATCAGGAAACAGTAGTGAACTGTGTCTAATGCAGCTGATAGGTCAAGTAAGATGACTGAGAAAAAACCATTGTACTTACCAGCATCAAATTTGTAATTTATTATCAACATTCACACAAGCATTTCAAATTTGTAATTTATTATCAACATTCACACAAGCATTTCTGTGGAGTAATGTATGTAAAAGCTTGATGGATTTGGCTTAAGATAGAAACAGAAGGGTAGAAAGAGAAAGTGGGTATGGAAAATTTGTTTTGTTACAAAAAGGAATTGGACAATGGTGACTAGTGGGGAAAGTGAGGTCCAGGTTCTTTATTTTTAAGTTGGAGAAAAATAAGAGCATGTTTGATGCTGGGAATGAACTAGTACAGGAGTCAGAAAACTATGTAAAGGACTATCGTAAATATTTTAGGCTTTGTGGGCCATAGATGTTTGAAGCAACATCAACAATGCCTTTATAGAGTAAAAGCATCCATAGAGAATATTTAAACAAAGGGGTATGACTGCATTCCAGTAAAAGTTCACTGATGAAGATTCAAGGCTCTTGTTTGTTCTAATATACAATCAAAAACATTTAGAGAAGAAGTAGAGAATAGCTGAAGTTATGTGCTTGACTAGGTAAGAGGGCATGGAACTGGTTGTCAGAAATTGGTGAGATCATACAGGCTGGGATGGGAGTATAAGCCAAAAAAAAAAAAACCATACAAGAACAACAATTAAAATAAATTTAAAAAAATTTAAAAAAATAAAAAAAGAAATTGGGATTGGGGCTTTGATTATTAGTTCAAACAAGTTTGAAAAAAAATAATAAGCCAGGCAGTGAAAGACAAATACTATATGATCACCTTAAACAGGAACCTAACCAACAAAACAAACAAGCAAAATATAACCAAAGACACTGAAATTGGGAGCATGGTGATGTTGACCAGAGGGGAGAGGGGAGGGAATTTTAGGGGAAAAGGCTGAAGGGTTTGCATGAGTAATTATAGAGGACACATGGCCAATAACAGGAGGGGTGGAGGCAGGAGGGAGGTGGGGAGGGCTGGGGGGTTGGGCTGGAGTCAGGGGGGAAAGGCAGAAAACTACTTGAACAATTAAAAAAATGTGGGAAAAAATATATATATGAATATGAAGAGATGGGTAAATATAAAGGACAAACCAGTGGAAAATCTCTTTTGATTGCTTCAGTTTTCTCAAAGAAATAGGAAGCAAGATTATCATATGTGAGTTACCCTTAGGAAGCAAATTTGGAGTTTTAAGGAGAGAAGATACATGAAAAAGTTGTAAAAAAGAATTAAAATGTAATTGGGATAAGAAAATACTATAGAAAGTTAAATTTCTAGTAAAATACCAAATTTTCAGTTTGAAATATTCTTGCTGTTCTTTCTCACATTAAGCTTTTCATAAATTTTATTATAATTTATATTTTTTCTGAAGCAGCAGCTAAACTTGTGTCAAATATCATCATATTTTAAACTAAGTTTTATCTTTAAAACACTTATTTTTCTTCCTGGGTGGGGCGGAATGTTGTTACAATTCATTAATACCTCTATTTTCAAATAGAAAAATCAGTCACACAGTCTATCACTATATTTTTCTAGTTCAGCAAATTTTATTCCTGCTAAACATTATTTGTGCAGTGAATATATTCCTGTCACTTTAGCTATTTCATTCATGTGTCATATTGAATCTTAATTTGTTTTGAGGGCTTGCTAAATTCTTTCTTCAATGATACACTTGCTCTCAAAGAATTCAGAAATAATAAAATATATTAAGTCCAGTATTTTTCTCATATTTTGCCACTAATGAAAGATAAATTATTGAAAACAAATACATTCACATTGATGCTATGAAGGTTACACACGAATTAGTAAACCAAAACTAGCCCTCGGAAGATAAAAAAAGCAATTGATGTGTCAGATAGGAAAGGCATGCCATATATGGTGAAATTAACCACTAAGTTGACATTTTTCCTCTTAAAATAATTTACCGGAATTTGAAAGGATTTTGTGTCTTTGAATGTATATAATAAGCTAAAAAGTGAAAGATTGAACAAGTAAACCTGAAATTTTGTTAACACTTTAAACAAATGCAAACCAACGTATTTTACAGGGAATAGATACTGTTTGTTTTCTTGACCAATCACAGAAACTTTGAAGGATATACTGAGTAAATATTAACAATATTTAAATTTAACCCCTGTACATATGTGCACAGTCATATAGAAGTTAATTTTTTTTTTCCTCTACAGAACTGTTACCCAAGTGCCAGCAGTTGAATTGTCAGTATAAATGTGCAGTGGACAGAAATGGTACAAGGTGTTTCTGTGAGGATGGATTTGAAGTAAAAGAGGATGGAAGAAGCTGTAAAGGTAGGTATGACAGATGACTATTCTTTTTACTTTTTTTTACAGAGGCTTAGTGGACAGAAGTTTAATGAAGTATTTTTGCATAGCTACAATGTGTTCCATACAGTGTTTATATTGTTTTCTTGGAGATTTCAAAGTTGATACTACCCTGAAACCACAAACATAAATATTACAGATATGCATTCAGACCAAACATGTTTCAATTCATGTTGCAATAATATCAAATATAGAAAAAATGTCAACAATGGGGAGTACTTTGGTTAATGATTAAAACATTGGATTTAACTATTTTAAATTTCTAATTGTGTTGTACCTATTATATAGCTGCAGGGTGATATATGCTTGTTATTACAAAGTTAGGTTAATACTAGACATAATATTCTTTATAATTTTTGCATTGGTAATTCTGACAGTTGACATTTCACCACTATCAATAATGTTGAACATAAAAATATTTATATTTTTAATGTCTTAATTCTTGTTTTTGTGAATACTCCAGAACAAATGTTTACTTTGAAATGACACCACTTTGCCTTACTGAACAATTCTAGGTTACTTCTCTCTCTCTCCATATATATATATATATATATATATACACATATATACACACACACATACACAATATAGACTTTATGCTATTATTTTATATTTTATTTAGAATCCATATATAGAAAGCATAAAATATAGACTCTATATATAAAATTAAGGAATATCTGCATTGCCAGAGATACTAATAAATGGAATATTTTCCAAAGAGATTGGTGCTTTAAAGATTACTTTAAACCTTTGCTTCAATGTCATAACTTTTAGCTTAAAACATATTTTTTTATTTTCTTTATTGTTGTTTAATTACAGTTGTCCCCATTTCCCCTCCATCACTCTAGATCCCTCAGACAAAATATTGTTCAAAATCCTAATAACAAAATTGAGCAGTTTTACCCTGAGAAATTAAGTGATTTGGACTAAAACTCAGATCTTTAGAACCCATTAATTCTTAATTTGAGGAGCTTCACTGCTCTTTAATGAACATTTGGACCTTGAATTTGTAATTTATTGGGGTTTTTTCCTGAATTATGCAAGTATAGTAGAAACATTTGTTGTTAAATGTCTATCAAACCCAGAAACTGCATAATCTGACTACATGAGGACCAAATTGATATATTTATTTGACTTACATTATTTTAAACCAACACTTACCTATCAGATTGCACACAAATGGTCAGACTTTGGGGAAAAAACTCAGATCTGGCAAAACTAGACTTAGGTTCCTTACAGCAGGGGTGTCAAACTCATTTTCACTGGGAGTCACATCAGCTTCATGGTTGCCTTCAAAGGGCTGAATATAATTTTAGGACTGTATAAATGCTACTACTCTTTGACAGTTAAGTGAGAGCTCCATGCTGCCCCTGGGTAGAAACAAGGTGCGGGCCTGATAAAACAAGGTGGAGGGCTGGGTCCAGCCCACTGGCCTTGTGTTTGCCACCTGTGCATTAGAGTCACAGAAGTCAGCTGAATGTGAATAGTGCCTCTAAGCATACATAGAATGTTTAGTTCAAAGCAACAGTTGTCATTCGCATGTGGTAGGCTAATATAGCTGTACTATAGCTGTACTGAAACCTTCTTACCCTGTTGCTACACCTGACTCCTACAGTAATCCGAATTTTCATCTCTTTTCCGTAGTTCTCTTTCTCTTTCCTCTCTTAATTAAATTCCTAGAGATAGCCACAATCAATTCCTCTGTTGAACATAAATAAGAAATTAGAACAAATAAAATAAAATTTTAATAAATAAATAAATAAATTCTAATAAAAAAAGAAATTACACAGCAATAAATATGGAAGGTCATCAGTGGAAGAAAAGTTCTTTTTACTGTCTCTGTACTCTTGAATGGCCAGATCTTGACAGCATTTACACTTTCCGGAAGCCATATTTCCGGGATATTTTCTATTCTTTTTTATTACATTTTATTAATTGTGCTATTACAGTTGTCCAGATTTCACCCTCTTTACCTCCCCCCACCCAGCACCCCAACTCCCTCAAGCAATCCCCCACCATTGTTCACATCCTTGCATCATGCATGTAAGTTTTTTGGCTACTCCGTTTCCTATACTGTACTTTACATCACTGTGGCTATTCTGTAACTACCTATTTGTACTTCTTAACCCCCTCACCTCTTCACCCAGTCATCTACTCTACTGTTGTTTTCCTGCAAATTATCCTTTATTTCAATTGGCATGCCCTTCATTTCTGACTGGATCTTTTTTATGCTGCTGAGGTCCTCACTGAGTTCCTTGAGCATCCCTATAACCAGTGTTTTGAACTCTGCATCTGATAGATTGCTTATCTCCATTTTGTTTAACTCTTTTTCTGGAGTTTTGAGCTGTTCTTTCATTTGGGTTATGTTTCTTTGACTCCTCATTTTGGCTGCCTCCCTGTGTTTGTTTCTATGTATTAGGTATTTGACTTTGCATCTTGGTTGTGTGGCCTAATGCAGTAGGTGTCCTGTAGGACACCATGGCAAAGATCCACTATCACCCAAGCTGAGTACTGAAGATGCAGCCTTTGTGTGGGCTGAGTACACCCTCTTCCTGTAGTTGAATCTTGATTGCTGTTTGCATATCAATGGGAGGGATTTTCCCAGGTCAACCAACTATAAGTTCAGCCCCCACCTGTTTTGCCTGGGGCACCCTGCCTGATCTGTAAAGCGATCTGAGATGACTGTTACCTGTGCTGGGCTTGGAGATTCCCAGGTGTAGCCAAGCTGTGAATCTAGCCTGGCTGCTGCTAGTGCCAGGCCTGAGACTCACTGAAGACAGCTATTGGCTGCTTGATAGGATTTAGGAAGTTGTGACGCATGAGCCAAGATACATGGAAAAACAGCTTGGGTGGGTCTGTAAGTTGTGTGGGGCAGAGTCTCTGGGGATCTCCAAGATCAAATAGGGTCAAACAGTGTTAGGCAGATTGATAGATTCTCAGATATGGCACCAGCTTGCCAGCACTGTGGAGGGAGGGTTTAGAGAAGGGGCAATGGCATCTGCTCGCCTGGATGCTAAACACTTGTTTCTCCCTGTATGCAATTGGTGACTTTCAAGCTACTACCCTGGTGCTCGAACTCAGAGTGAATGAGTTTGATTAGGTTTGTCTTGTGTGGGTTCTTTAAGAGTAACTGGTTCAGGTTCCAGAAGTTTCTTCCACTGACTCTATCCCCACTGGTTTTTGCAGCCAGAAGTTGTACTGGCTTATCTTCCTGGCACTAGAACACTGGGCTGGGTGTCTGATGTGGGTCTGGAACTACTTGCTCCTGAGATATCCCTTCAGAATTTTTATCCCCCACATGTTGGTGTGGGACCAGGCCATTCCACATCTGTGTGCCTCCTACCACTCTGGATGGATGTGGTTTGTTTTATTCTGTGGTTGCCAGACTTCATTCAACTCAACTTCCAGCAGTTCTGAATGATAGTTGTTCTAAATTTTAATTGTAATTTTGATGTGGTTGTATGACGAGGTGAGCCACATCTGCCTATGCTGCCATCTTGACCAGAAGTCTCAGGCATTTTCTGTCCTAAAAGGGAGAAAGAAGGCAGCATTAGAAGTAATGGCCTGCCTGTTCGTTTGCAGCCAGTTTTGTGGAGTTATATCAATGTCACAGCAGTGCATTCTGGCTAAGGAGAAAAAAACAAAAGAAATCATTAATTATATTGCTCTCCTGGACAATATAATGATATCAAAAAAACTAAAATAAGAACCAATAATATTAAAGTTGAAACATGTGAAAATAGATAAGAATAATTTCTGCCATTATGGACTGGACTTTACCAAACATAAGATTTGATTGACTTTTTTATCACTGTAGACTTAGTTTCTGGTATTATTTTTTCTATCCCCAAAGCTACTTGCTTCAAACAAGCCATTCACAAATGCAGGCTAGGTGCAAAAAAATCTGAGAAAAATGCTAATCAATACCCCATAAATGCATAGTTGTCTAATTAAAGTGACCACTTAGCTTGGCAGTAATATTTTTGCTTTTCCTTAGTAAATGTCTTTCTTAGATTTTTTGGTGGGGGTGGGGTGGTCAAAAGGTAGGACTGAGAGTTCCCCCCTTTATCATCTATTTGGTTTTTCAGTGACTTACCCCCATCCTGACATTATCTAGTAGCTCCACCCTGAGTGACTTCATTAGCAGACACTCAGTGTATCTCAAAAGGCCTCATTATCAGGATATCGGGAACAAAGTCCACTCCTATTGCTCAGAAATCTTCAAGGGTTTCAGGAACTGAGGACCAAAACCAAGTATACGTTTTATTATTCCACAGCAGTTTGATCCACTTCACAGAAGCCTCAGCAACCATCTTGTTAGTGTCTCTCTTTTCTTCCTTTTCTTGTCTCTTTTCTTCATCCCCTTCCTCCAAAATTGTTTCCAGGACTCCCAACTTCTCTTCAAATTCAGTACTTCCAAGCTCCAATGAAGAAACTCAATTAAGAGATCAAAGTTTGTATAATCTATGCCATTTAGGGCCTCAATAAAAGAAAAGCACAAAGCTCATTCCAGTTAAGTAGATCTACCTGCCACTTAGAGCCCTGTCACCTTTTCACTATGCCAAGGTCACTAAACAGTGTCCTAACTGCCAAAACCTAATGACAGTGTCAATACCTACATGACTGGATTTCTTCACTGTATAGAACACTACAGTATTATTGAAACACTCACCTTTCCTAAGTCCTTACATTTCTCATGAAGTCTCCTTCAGAGAAGGCTCCTGGATTTCTCTTTCTTGCCTGCCTGTTTAATGTTGGTATCCTGCAGTATTTTGCTCTAGCCAAGCTTTTCACACTTCCCCCTTCTCTTTCTTTGGGATCTAACCCTCTGCTATGTTTTGTTGTTGTTGTTGTTGTTTGTTTATTTTTTTGTTTTGCTTTTGCTTTTATTCTGTTACCCATATGCTGTTTACTCCCAAATTCTCTGAGACAAATATCATCCATCTTGCCAGTCTCGTATTTCCAAATACATTTTAGTCATTTCCTCAAGAACTTCCTACAGACTCCTCCAACACAACACATCCAAACCACATTCTCTTTTCTTCCATATTTCCACTCAAATCCATACTTCATATAAAATTGGACCACCATTCAGTTCTGACATATCCAATTAATCTTCACATGTTATTGATTCTATTTCTTAAACATTGGAGTCCATTTCTTTTTTCATTTCTGTTGCCCCTGACTTAGTTCAAAATACAATGACTTTAAAATATAATTTATTGCATGAAATTAGCACATGACTAATTTTCCAGGATCTCTTCTTTACATTCACCAATACATTTTTTGTGTTTTAGTTTTAAAATACAAAGCTGATCATATAGCTCATTTAATTAATGCTTCCCAGTGCTTAGGTCTAATGTATAATGCTTTAGTTTAGCATATAAATAACTTCATTATCTGGCCCTAAAACTACTTTCCCCATGTCATTTCTTACCACTCCATTACACAACCTTACTGCACTTGACTCTTTTACACATTTTTGAAATCCCCACATATCAATGCTTTTTGCATGCTATTTTTTAAAGCTGTAATGCCTCATTTCATTTCATCCCTTTTTATTCCATATGAGAAAACCCAAGTTATTCTTTCAACTCAGCTCAGTATGCAGACTTTACTTAATATTCTCCCTGTAATTCCAAGCAGTTTCACTTACTTTTCTATGTCTCTATCATAACAGAGTATACCTCTATTATAAGGAAATCATAGAGTCAAAATCATATTTAACTGGGCTTGTTTCATGTAAGGGTAGGAACCATGTTGCATCAGTTTGGGCTCCTTAGGAATGAGTATAGTGCTTGGTGCATAGAACAGACTGAATGTACATATTAGTCTAAATTATCAACTCACATAATTTTTTAACCTGGTTGGTTAAGAATCATTAAATACTTGCTGTTTATAGAGATTTGAACAAGTTGCTGCAGGAAGGAAGTATAGGGAGAAGAAGGAGAAAGAGAGTACAAGGAGGACCATAAGTAATAAAATGAAATCCAATTAAGATAATATTTTATTTTAACAAGTTTAATATTTTTTATTTCTTAATTTAATATTTATTGTATGTTTTCCATTATCACTTAGTCCCTGTATATATCCATCTCCCCAGCAATCACCACACTGTTGGCCATGTCCATGAGTCCTTTTTCCTTTTTGCTCAATTGCCCACCCCCTCATCTCCCACCCACCCCCACTACCTCTCATCCGGCTCTGCATCTGAGTTTGCACAGCTTGGTTAAGAACTCTTATTTAATACATTTATTGAAAACCATGTTACTAGACTAATTCTTTGTTGAAATAGTGAAAAAATCAGTGTCATAAACACTAGAACTATTAAAAATATTAATTGAAATGCATTTGATATCTTTGCAAAATTATCTAAAGACTTCTATCTTGCCCATCAAAAATGTAAATAAACCCTCTTTTAAAATAAAAGATGATATTGTATCTCTCTATTAAGTTTGATCTTGTATCTTTCAAACTATTAAAGCAAGAATGAATTAGCAGATTTTTTAAATTTTGTTTTATTTATTACCATTTTAATTAGTGTGGTTTTGAAAAGACTTGGAGTTGGCCTTTAAAAAAAACATTAATCTATTTCCACAGTATGAAAAAAAAATGTTTTCTTCAAGGAAAAATTATGTCCAACAATAAATTTACTTAGAAATGATGTCTGTTTTCCTTTTAGATCAAGATGAATGTGCCATTTATGGTAGCTGCAGCCAGACCTGCACAAATGCGTATGGATCCTATGCTTGCAGCTGTGTGGAGGGCTACATACTGCAGCCAGACAACAGGTCTTGCAAAGCCAAAAATGGTAAGTTATCTTTTTTTGCCCTTCCAGAACTTATTTCCTTTTTCAAGTTCTTTTTCATTAGAAATGTAGGAGAGCAATATGGACAGTGAGAAAATAGATTTTTTGCTTTATTTTAATTCATTGATCCATACTTAGAAATCCAGAGCAGTCCCTCCAGTTGTCACTGATCATTATGTAACTCAATATTACAGGAAGTTTCTAATGAGCAAAAGACTGTTTAAAAGGAATGGACTGACTAATTTGAATTACCCAGCGTTCTCCTGGACTAGGCAATAAGTTCCTAACTGGTTTCTGGTTTTCCTCCAAAATTTACACTCCACATAATAGTTTAAGTGATCTGCTAAAATATGGACTAGATCATGTTACTCTCTTGCTTAACCATTTCTCAATAACTTTCACTCACCATGCAAGTAAAATTCTAACTCCTCACGGGACCTATAAGCACCCAGAGGTCTGATGCCATTCACCTTTCCAGTCCCATCTCCCACTACTCTCCTTTCATCACACACCAGTCATATTGGTTTCCTGCTCCTTCCTCGGCCACATTGCTCTTGCGCTGACATCTTTCTGCTTGCTGGGTCATCTGCATACAGTGCCTTTCCCTATGATGTTCACACGCTTATCATTCAAGTTTTGACTAAAATGGCAGCATTCAGAATGACTTTCTCTGTCCATTCTCTTTTATGGTATATATCCTCTTTTAACACTATCTTACTTCCCAGTTTAATTTCATTATGCATACCTATTCTATCACTATGTGATTTTTAAGTTTTATTTTCTTAAAATAAAACTGATTTTATTTTAAGAAGTAATTTATGTATTAGTTTTACATCTGATTTCCCCAAAATAATGTAAACATTAGACTACAGGACTTATTTGTTTTATTTGTTGTTATTTACCAAGTTTTGTCATTGCCTGGAACATATAGGTTCTCAATATTTGTGGATGGAAGGAAGGAGAAAGGGAGGGAGGGAAAGAGAAAGGGAAGGAAGAAATGAACAATTTCCTTATGATTAAAATTACTAAAATGAGTGCTCTACTCTTAAGTGTTTGAATTTCAGGTTTCAAGACTGTCTTTCTTTTACCTCTAACCCGCAAATAAACCCTATAGTTTTTACATAGCATTTCAGCCTACCGTAAACACTCAGTGAGTATTGTTGATTTGTTAGTGAAATATCACATTCAGAGGTGATAGTAACAATAAGATAATATTAATTTTTGTGGGCTGAAATAGCTTTGGAATAACATAGGAAGGTATTATACATCGTATTCCATCTGGCTTCTTTTGCCTCCCCACCCCCCAAATCTGGTTTCATTTTATGCATTTTTTAAAAGATTTCATTTATTTTTTTTTTAGACAGAGGGGAAGGGAGAAAGAAAGAGACAGAAACATCAATGTGTGGTTGCCTCTCACGTGGCCCTTGTTGGGGATCTGGCCTGCAACCCAGGCATGTGCCCTGATTGGGAATTGAACTGGTGACCCTTTGGTTCACAGCCTGTGCTCAGTCTACTGAGCCACACCAACCAGAGCATTTTACACATTTTTAAATTACGATGTTTTGATAAATTAATGAATGTCTGCCCTCACACTCCATTTATTAGCAATTGGAAATTTAGGTTTGGGATGGGATTCTCTTTTTTGAAGCCAGACTAAGAAAAGCATTGGATTTGTTCAGCAAGCAGCTGCAGCTGCCTCCCTTTACAATATAAACTCATGTTATAATTTCAATTATTACACTGAGATAGTATGTTTAATTATTTGCAAAGCATATTTGTATACAAAATTGCAAAGGCAGAAATTCTTTTACTTCTTAGTGTATTTCTTTGAATTACTGACTTTATTTATGAAGCCCTATTTATTTTTCAGGGGCAATCCTTGAGAAAAATTAGGTCAGGTTTTATGTTCCTCTTTGCCCACCACTGAGAGTTCTGATTTTAAATATTGATGGAGTAAGGAAGGAGAAGGCTTGTTCTCTGTTATTTCTATTGATCCACACAATATTGCTGTGTATACATGGGAAAAATGCAATGTAATAAACTCCACACAAAGAGGCGCTTTCTCTCTTTCTACACAGAAAAGTTTTCTGAAAATAAAAGAATGTAACCAGAGAGGCTTGGTACATGATGATGCAGTGCTGCCTCAAGGAGATTTGATGATTCTAAAATATATAAATGTCTTCATTTCTAGGTCATTGGGTTGATCATAATATTGGCTTAGAGCTTGAAAAATACATAGTTTCCTTGGGAAGTTTTCTGTGGTTTGTAGTTTAATGAAAATGAATTGCAAGTAATAAAGTAAATGGGCACAAATTTGTAACATACATTGACTAGTTCGAAAGGTCAAATGGATATTTGAACCAGTGTACTTGTACAATTCAAAAGGAAAACTATCAGTTTTGCTTTAGTGTCCACATATTTATAACAAGTGAACCAGAGGACATATTTGGCTTTAGTTTTATGTAAAATTATATATCTTTCATTGTCTTTAAAATTTTGTACAGCACTTTGATTTTACTGTGGTGTTGCTGTGACTGACGGGTGCTAGGAAAAAGTTTCACGTCAAACCACATTTGTCGTAAGTCTTTGTCATTTCTCCTTTCTGTAACCTGCTTGCTCAGATTGGCCTTTTTTTCCTTCCTCTATAATTCTATTTTATTGGACTCTAGAACCTGACTTTCCTCCAAGTCAAGCCAGAGTTCCAGGGATCTCAGAAACTGGGAGTGCGGGAAACTAGTTAAGATTAGAACAAGCTGACTCAAGACAGCTGGTATGTGTAAAAGATATCTAGGCTTTAGAAGGGAGGAACAATAGAAAAATATCAAGCCCAAAAGATACAATGGGATGCTGGAAGTAGAATCAAGAGGAGGGTTCTGTAAAGGCCTTACTAGATGGTGGAAAAATAAAAGTTCCTGGGAGAAGTAGCATTGTATGCGAAGGGAAAGAGACACAGTCAGCTGGCTGGGAAGTTGCTTTCATAAAGGTGATGAACTAGTTCAGCACAGGATGATAGCATAGTTGCTCCCCAGATATTCACCCTGAAGCTTGTTTGCAGGCCTTATATTTAATGTGACAATTGATAGTATTTGGTAAATTAATCTAAGTTAATTGATCATGTCTCTTTGTAATATAATGCCTGGATCCAAGTAAAATTCATAAGACTTAAGAACACCTTTAAGCCTCATTGCCCTGCAACAACCAGCGTAGTGAAAGAAGAGAGCCCTTGAAATAACTTTGGGATTCTATCATAGCTTATAATTTACATTCATTGATTGGGAGAAAGGGAGGAGTGTTAGGTATTTAGGCATTGGACCTCATTGTTGAAATAAATGCAAATCATAATCTTTATAATCCACAGAAGTATATTTCAAACCAGTGTTAGGAAATATTTTTATACCACTTGCTGTTTTCTTTACTACAGTTCTTAAAAGAGAACAGAGAGAAGTGGTACAAAATATAATTTTCTATGGCTCCTATATCTAACATCTAAGTCTGTTATTACCTGTTATTTTCTTTTGGAATTTCAAGGAATCATTCATGTTTTTTCTACCAGGGCTGATGTGAAGAATAGGCAGGTGCCTTTATAGAGAGAGAATAGTTTCTGGTCAGAGTATCAGAGCCTCTCAGCCACATATAATGCTTGGAACTCCATTATTAAAATATGTTCCCTTGTTTTTTTTTCCTTTTTAAAAAGAAGCAGCCTGTATTAAAAAGTAAGTGTCCTTAGGATGGGCAACATTAAGTGTTAGTAACCTTGATAACTTATGAGACTAGTAGATCAGATCTGTTTTAGTATACCATCTGGCTAAGAATGGTTTCCTACAGAATGATATGTGATTATATCTCAACATATGAAGATTTACTACTCAGAGTTTTTATTATCTTTAGGTATCCCAAATGCCTAGTCACTGCAATTTGTCATTTCGTTGAGGTACAACTGCAAATGGTGCTTGATGCCATGATGGTACCTGAGAAACTCTGAGCTAGGTGTGAGCCCAGCAGACCAGCATCAGCAGAATATTCCAGATTTGCTATTTACTCAGTCCCACATGCATGGTGGAAATTATGTACACTGCAATAACTGCTAAGTGGCAGAGATAAGTGATAAGTGCTCAGTGCCTGGAAAGAGTACATGCTTGGTAAATATTTGTTGGATGCTTTAAGTAATTTCCTTCCTAAACGTTCAGAAAACAGCATAAGGGCAATGGGATGCTGGGGATCAATGAAATAAAAGTCAAATTGCTGGAATAGATTCAAAGGACAATGGGGAGTTTTGCCAGGTTTTTTTCCCTGTTATTGAGGGTTCATGCTGCCTTTGTTACAGTATTGATGTCAGGAAGTGGTTTGGGAGTTCTGCATAAACGTGTGCCTGCTTCACCATGGCCCTGGTCAGATGAACATACGATTCTGGTGTGCTTGCTTTGCGAGGATAGCTGAAAACAAGCCACCCCTCCTGCAATCCAGCAGCATCCTATACAAATACCAGAGGTTTGCAACCTGCCTTTGAAAACTTGGCCTGCTCATTGAACATATTTAACTTTTTTTTTTTTTTTTAATGTTCCTACCCTACATCTTCTCTGGCCCTTCACTCAGTCGGAAAGCACATTTCATGACAGGGTAGGGCAAGAATTTCTGATGGAATTTTCATTACTCAAATTAAACATCGCACTTTTTTTTCCTGCTCAAACATTACAAATGAGTATGTCAGTGCTAAGATATAATGCTTTTTTTTTGTGGTTTTTATTTGTTTGTTTGTTTGTTTTGCTAGAGAAAATCACTTTCACAGTCTAGCACCTTCCTTGAGATCTTGAATCTTTTTTTCCAAAAACAAAGTTGCGAGATTGATAGTGGTGAACATAACCACGGTGTCTTATGTGTCATGACACCTTTGGTTTACCCACAAAGAAAATGTGAGATGTAGAAAAAAGGCATGCCTTCCATTGTCTTTACTACTTACCACTTTAACTGCAATCTCATTGAGGACTGCTTTGTTTGGGCATAAAGAATTATGTGGCCACATCATGGGATCTAGCTTTGACAACCAATAGACTTTATTTTTACAAATGGCACAATGTAGAGGTATGAATTTCTATCATGCTATTTAATTTTCTTGTAGAATAGCTATTGAGCTACTAATTAAATCCTCGGTTTTAAATGTGTGATAGATAATATGTTCTATAATTGACTCCCTTTGTCTTCAAATTGGACAAATATAATGAAAAATAAACAAAAATAAGGCATATTTATATTTAAAGAAAGTTAGTATAAGGAGTTTAATTTTCAGATGAGGCAAGAATATATATATATATATATATATAATTTTTCTATTGTTTTGGGGGATAGTAGAATTATATAGCTATTAAAACCCTAATGGGGAGAGAAAACAACTTAAAACTTGAGAAAAAGAAGAAAATTTTGTACTTTTTAATAAGAAAAAAGATGCTTTCAGAGAGCCTTGAAAGCATCACCTGTGTCAATTTCAATCAACAAGGTAATAACAGCAGTTAGAGAATTCACCTTGACATTCTTTTCTCTAGAGTCCATCTCACTCTTGACTTTGATAACTAATATTCTCCTCAGTCAAGCTGCTTAGAGTTATTTCAGTCCTGAGAAGAGAAAAATTGTTGTATTGATTGTATTTTTAAATGTGTGTGAGCATTTCTTTTTAGCACTAGGACTCACAAATCCTTTATCTGCTCTTCCCATGCAAGAAAAATGTTGCCAAATTATATGAATTATGTTTTCATAACCTTAAGAAGTTTAGGACAATTTATTGTCAAATTACAAAGAACATATTTAGGAAAGTAGCTAGAAGTTTGGTATATAATCACCACTGAGTATTTCAAACTCATCTGTCTTTTTAGTAATATAATGGAAAATTGACATCTTAAATATAGGTTGTATATTTACATCCTATCAGAAAACAATGAAATAGATTAAAAGGCCTCTCCCATTCCCACATCTAGATAGTGAATTTTCATTTGTCTATCTTCTTCTTTCTTATTCAATGATAAGGATCTTGTTTCATATTTCCTGAGAAATTAGAAACAAGCAAAATAGAACTTTCTCACCACAAACTTAATTAAATCTACCAATATATTTTAACATATGAATAATCACTGCATTTTTTTCTCATTTGAATAAAAAAGAAACTGGCTTTGTTCCTAAGGCTAGTCCTGCAATTGCGCATCAGTCTCATCTTCTTCCACCTGTTAAAGAAGTAGACTTACCAATCGCCTTCTTTATTTCTTAACTTAGCAATATTTATTCTTCTCCTGTATGATTCCTGTCAGCATACAAGTGTGTTGTAAAGGTGATATGAAACAATTTTCTTTAAATGGGTATTTCTCTCAAATACCACTCCATTTCTCTTTTCCCTTTATTAAAAAAAAAACAACAAAAAAAAACTCACAAAATGTCTTGTCTCTTTCTCTACTTCCTCTCCCTCTCTTGAATGCACTTCAGTGGATCTTACATTCTTATCACCCACTTAACACATTTTTTGACAAGGTTACCAGTGATGTCAGTTGTCACATTTCTCAATCATCAGCTTTAGCAGCACCTTATCCTTGTCTCCTGAATACTTTCCCTTTTAAAGCAACACGCTCTTGGAGTTTTCCTCTTACCTTACAAAACATGTATTTTTTCACTTTACTTTGCTTCATTTTCCTCATTTTGCCAGTATTTTTTTTTTTGTTGGCATGATTCAGTGTTAAGTCCTTTGAACATCTCTTACTTTATTAATTTCTTAAGTGCTCTCATTCTGTATTGTGACTTTCAAAACACAGTTTCATGATTTTATAGAACATCTGGAGACTGAGACTCCCAATTTCTTGTCACCAGCCGTGATCACTCTGATGAAGAAAAGACTCGCTTGGATATTGAGATCCAACCCAATATCTACACACATGGAAATAATGAAAGTTTCAAACTCTGGTTTCCAAAATCTTGATTTTTGTCCCTTTGTAACATTGCTTTCTTCACTGACTTGTCTTGGTCAGTGTCACCCCCATTTACCAATTGTTCAAATGAAAACATTGGAGTCACCCATGACTCCCCTTTTTTTCATAAACCCTCTGTTTTAAACTTTTAAATATATTCTGATTTAACTACTCCCTCTAAGGGGCAGCCCACATTCCCATTACTACAAATGCTTTACCTCTCTTTACAGAATTTATTACTGCCAAAAAATATTAAATAGTATTAATTTACTTGTTTGCCTGTTTCCCCTACTAAAATATAAGCTCTATGAACATGGAAAGTTTGTTAGTTTTGTTAACTGCTATATCTCTACCATCTGCAGCAGTGCCTGGCAGAAGTTAAGCATACTCAATAAATATTTGTTAAGTGAATATGCAGATACTGAGGTAGTATTTTCTTTTTTAGGAGGCAAAATAAATGTGGCTTTTGAAGTCCCATACTTTTACACAGGAACTACTTTTTTGAACAGGAGTTATTTAAAGGCAACTTTTAATGATCCAATATCTATTACATTTTAACTCAGGCACCACCTTTTTATAACTTAGGAGGGAGACATGTCTAAAATGGTAATAATGTATTTATGTAGCTAACATAGTTCCATGGTACTACAGTTAGAAAGGTGAATAAGAAATTCAAAAGTAATGTGAATTGACCATCTGTAGACTATCTGCAGGTTTTAATTATTCAGTAACCTAATATTTGAATGAAGTATTCTTAAAAATTTTGAGACCCACTAATATAATCTTTCAATGATTATCAATTAAACATATTCTATTTTTCTAATTAAAAAGTACAATGTGTCATTTATTTCATTTTACTTATTAAAATGCACTATCATTTTCAAACTTACAAATTCTGAAAAATATTTTTTAAAACACTGGGGAGTCCATCTCCATACATTCCTCAATTGCTATTCATTTATTATTTTTAATATTTTACTTATTTATTTTTAGAGAGGGAAAAGGAAAGAGAAAGAGAAGGAGAGAAATATCAATCTGTGGCTGCCTCTCGCATGCCCCCTACAGGGGACCTGGCCTGCAATCCAGGCATGTGCTGTGATTGGGAATCAAACTGGAAACCCTTTGGTTCACAGACCTGCACTCAATAAACTTATTGAGTTTAAGCCAAGACTCAGTGTAGTTATTCATTTATTGTACACTTAACCATTTTGCCAAGTAAGGCCTCAGATAATAATTTAAATATTTCCTCGTTCCAGTGGACCAGCTCTTTAAAAAGCAGGGAAATTGTAAGGACTGCTAATTTGTAAAATGAGGAGATGTTTTGGTTTGGTTTGGTTTGTTTTGGTGAGGGAGGGGGCATGATATTATTAATTTTTATTGTCATGAAATTATCCTTATTCCTGTGGAATAACACATTTCATTGTCTCTTAATCATCACACTGCAAATGAAATATCCTCTAATGAAGGTACCAGTGTTTCACTAGTAAGGTCTAAATAGTAAAAATGTTTCACTGCTTGAAGTCTATGGTCAGTCTGAGTTGATCAATAGTTTACAAGAGTGAAGTTTTACAATGCCAACGACAAAGCTGCAAAACGTGACCTGGATTAGTCAGCTAAAATCATCTCTCAAAAGTGACTCCATTTTCTTTCCTTACATTTTTATAACAACATCATTTTCCTCATCACTCAAATCTAAAATTTCTGTGTAATCCTCACAACTCTCATTGTCTGCATAAAACAATCACTATAATTCAGTAGTTCTATTTTACTACACCAGCACATCACTACTTAAGAACTCAATGCCATTTATTTTAGGTCCTTATAAGCTCTTTCCTGAGATGTTAAAATAGCATTTCTGCATTAAGTAATACTGATATCCAATGTCTGTGTCCACAAGTTATTTTTTCTTCATGATTTTTGGTTACAATATTCATAGTTAAAAATATAATGGCAATGCATTTCTCTAGTTACATGTGTAGAGCATAGTATGTTGCTGAACTATTACAGAACAGGGCCAAGGAGGGTACGTTATCCTATTACCAAAAGGACCCCCCACTAGGTTCATTTTTCCACCACCAGAGGAAAGATGTCCCTCAATGCCAGAGGTTTGTGAAAAGGAAAGGAAATATTTGTTTAAAGTTATACAGACTTAAAGTAGTGACCTAATGTCTTCATTAAAATATCAAAGTCCTTTAGAATACCCACAGATGCACAGTCATTCCTTCTCCCTCCACCCTAAACTGGGGTACTGTATCTCAGGAAAAGTAGAAGTTTGTGATCCAGGCTCCTGGCACCATCAGCTATGTTGCGGTCCAGATAGGATCTCCAACTTTGGACCCCAGTTAATCCAAAGCCATGTGGCACCTTCTCATGGGCAACTGGCAAGAGTCCTTTCGCCCTTCTTCCAGGCAAAATCTCTCCTGCTTCCTAGGCCACGTGGCCAAAGAAAACACCCCAAAGCCCTGTGGTCCTCTTCTACCAAAGCTGTGGGGGTCCCCACTCTGGCCAAAGCCGTGTGGTTCCTCCTCAATGGCTGCAATGTATGGGTTTAAATCCCCACACCAATATTCCTCTGCACCCCCATTTCTAACTCCTCCTACAAACAGTTACACCTGCCAGCACTCCTATGTTATTCCAAGTTTACTAGGCTGCCATCATGAGTCTGGGCAGGTGTGGCCCTGTGTCATGGAGGCAATCTTGTTCAAGCTCTCATGCAGATGCTGTAACTAGGGAGAGCTGGTCCCCAGTTACATCTTGGGTGGAAGTCACTTCCCTCTCCCTGACTCAAAGCAAGGTCTCAGCTATGTAACATATCTGTGCAACCAGTTAAAGGTTATAGATATGCCAAATGACCATGGCAGAGGTTAGCTGCAAAGCTGTTGCTGTACAAAACAGGTCTGCATGTTCCTGCTCCATATGTCCCTTGTCCCAACTCACCCATATAGTATCCTGTGAATCATTTCCAACTTGATCTTTAGCACAGTTTTTATCATCTTATATTATCCAAAGTTTACAGTGGCTTCCCACTGCACCCTGAATTAAAAATAAGTTTATCGCCTTGACGTTAAGTAACTGCAAACTTTTGTCAACCTACTTTCTCAGCTACTATAAACTCTGTAATTTTAAATCCAGTTCTTTTCACTTAGTAGCTATGTGATATTAAGCAAGTTACTTAAACTCTATATAAATTAGTTTTTTTATCCATAAAATGTAGATAATGTTAGAACCTTATTTTTAGGTATGTTTTGAGTATACAATAAACTAAAAAATATGAAGCATGCATTGCAGTATCTGGCTTCTAAATTATGCTCAAAGAAGTTAGCTGTTGTTACTAATATTATGAAGTATTCTACCATTCAGACCTGCTCTAGCTTGCAGAAAACCAAAAAACTGAGGTCAGTATCTTCCCAACATATTCTACTCTTTCCCACATCTTTGCTTTTGTTAAAACTACTTTTTTTCCACCTGACCTCTTTATTTCCAATTCTGCATGTCCACTTCCTGTGTTTCCATTAAAAGAAGGCTGAGATCAAATGCCATCTCTATTAAATAACTTTTGACTTTACTAAACAGGTATTTTTTAGACCTGACTTGCATGGATCAGTGGGTTGAGCGTTGTTCCATGAAGCAAAAGTCAACAGTTCGATTCCTGGTTAGGGCACATGCTTGGGTTGCAGGCTGGTTTCCAGTTGGGGTGCCAGTTGGGCCACGTGCAACCCATTTATGATTCTCTCACACACCCATGTTTCTTTCCCTCCTTTCTTCCTCCCTTCCTCTCTCTCCAAAAATACTTAGAATTTTAAAAAAGTATGCCTTAATAAAAAATACCATGATGTAGATGGCTTATAAAAAAACAGAAATGTATTTTGATAGTTCTTGAGCCTGGAGACTTGAGATCGGGGTGACAGCACAGTCAGGTGCAGGCTCTCTTCTGAGTGGCAGATATTCACAGACATATGTGATATCCAGACATGGCAGAAGGGGCTAGGTAACCTCTTTCATAAGGCACCAGTCCCATCCATGAGCATCTTTTAATTTTTTTTATTTTAATTGTTGTTCTTGTACAGTTTTCTGTGTTTTACTCCCATTCCAGCCCATTGCCCCAGCCCTCCCCACCTCCCTCCCATTTCCACCCCCGCTAGTTTTTGTCCATGTGTCCTTTATACTTGCTGCTCCAAACCCTTCCCCTTTCTCCCTGAAATTCCCTCCCCTCTCCCCTCTGGTGACTATCAGCCCCTTCTCAATTTCAGTGTCTTTGGTTATATTATGCTTGTTTTTTTTTTTTTTTTTTTTTTTGATGAGCATCTAAATCCTTATGAATTAAGCACTTGCCTAAGCCCCCCTACCCCATTTCCTAATATGGTTGCCTTTGAGAGTTAGGATTTCAACACATGAATTTAGGAGACGCAAACATTTAGACCATAGCTAAATATCAAGCAAAAATGAAAAACAGACTCAGGGACATGGACAACAGTGTAGTGATTGCAGTGGGGTGGAGTGGAAGGCGGTTAAATGATAATGCAAAAATACAATAAAAATGTTAAAAAATAAAACTCAATGTCATTAAACATCTTTTATAAAATATACCAAACCTGACTTAAAAACACAGACCTTTTGTATATATATTTTTACTAGTTTATATCTTTCTTAAAGTAGGCTGTCTTATGATCTTCTGATCCTAGTTAAATATCTATAAATACTAAAATAAAATAAAAATACAAGCAGTAATGGATTTTCATCCAAACAATAGTTCAGCATAAATGTATTGTGACAGTAAAAAGCAGTTCTAAAATAAATTATAGCATAGTTGTAGCAACATGCATTTTCTTGCTTAGCTCAATACTATTTTTAATGCATTTTAATATTTCTACCTTTGATTCATATTTATTTATTCTTATAAAATGTGATAAAATTGTTTCCTTTGATAATATGGAACAATATATCCATATTCTAAGTATCACACTTCAATAAAGAGAATTTTCCATTAAATATAGTTAAGAAAAACAGAGAACAGTTTTAGCCATGAATGAAATTCAGCTAATTTCATTCTTGGAAATGAAAAAGAAACTATGTCAACCCTACATTTTTAAAACATAATATTAACTATCTACATTTTTAGTTTGGGTTGGTTGATTTTGATCTATAATTTATATATTATTTGAACAATGCTTTCTCTCTCTTTTTAAAACTAGATGACTTTCTCCTGATACTTCATAGTCAACTTTTCTGTTTTTTCTTTTCTCAGTTTTAGATTAAAAAAAAAAATGTTCCCTACACAGATTGCTTTTTTTTCATATAGTAGTAGTTTACTTCCATTAAAGGTTTGTATGATTTTTCATTACAAGTTGCTAACATTCTTATTTCTCACTTCTTACTTTATCTCATTTTTCTTATTTTTAAAGAGTTGAGTCTGGCTGGTGTGACTCAGTGGATTAAACTCTGGCCTGTGAGCCAAAGGGTCATTGGTTTGACTCCCAGTCAGGGCACATGCCTGAGTTGCAGGTCAGGTCCCCAGTAGGGGGTGTGTGAGAGGAAACCACACATTGATGTTTCTCTCCCTCTGTCCCTCCCTTCCCCTCTCTATAAAAATAAATAAATTAAATATTTTAAAAACATGTATTTCAAGAGAGTTGATACAATTTATACATGATAAGCTATGATTAGAAATTTAAAATATCTTTTCAATTATTTTAAGTTCAGATTGGTTAAAAACAATTTATTTGTACTGTATAGATTATAGTTTTCTTTTTTCTCATGCTTTAGACTTACTCTGACTCTTTATTTTATGTATTTTTACAAGCAAGTCATTACTTAAACTTTTATTCAGTTGCAGCTGGGATTCTTTTTCATCATTGAGTCAACAAATATTGAGGTGTACCTACTGAACTTATTCAGAGGAGATAATTGCTTATCAGTGTATTAAGGTAGATCAGAATATTATATAACTAGATGATATGCATATATATGCATTCATTATATTTATTTGTAAGTAACTGAATTCACAATTATAATCACATAAAAGGAAACTAGCTAAAATGATGTTCTTATAATTGAAAGAATAGGGAAGTTAAATGAAACCTTAAAATAAGTTTTATTCACTCTGAAAACATTTAGTTAGCAGCAGCTATATATTGAAATAATATTGTTATATATACACATATATGTATACATATATGCATATATATTATATATACTAGTATATTTTTTACTATGAGAGGATAAGGGTATGTTTCTAAGAATATGGTTATAATGGCTTGGAATTTAAATAGGTATTTTTATGAATCTCGTCAAATGAACTTTTCTAAGTTCTTTAGTTTCTCTTTTTAATTCATGATTTTCTAAAAAGTTTTCAAAAACTGTTCCACTCACTAATATGACATAAATGATAGGAAGAAATCACTTCATGATCATACAGGGCACAAATACATGTCTCCATAACTGAGAGGGAAAAGAGCGTTTTGTGTTTTTTTGTTTGTTTTTATCCTCACCCAAGAACAAGCTTAGAGGGGAATGAAAGGAGGGAGAGAAAGAGGGAGTGAGACGTTGATCAGCTGCCTCTCGCATGCACCCCAACTGAGGACTGAACCTACAACCTACACATGTTCCCTGCATGGAAATTGAGCCCATGGCCTTTTGGTTTATGGGAGGATGCTCCAATCAAGTAGCCACACTGGCCAGGGCAAAAATACTGCTTTTTACACTGCTGACATATAAGGAGTGGTGAAGCAGAGGAGGAGGACTTTCTCCAGCATGAATCAATTGACAGCCTAGGAGAGGTTTATTCAAGCTAAATCTTGGTTCTCTAGGTTAGAATATTGACTGAGTGCTTTCTTGGATTTCAATCTCTTCTATGCAGAAAGTTAATATTTATTACTTCTCATTAAGTGTTGATGTAGTTATTCCTTTGACTGAAGTCAGGTAATGTACTTTTCAACTACTCCTTTGGGGAGCTGTCTACTGACTCTAAGGATGGTGTCTGATAAGAACATCACATTTATTCTGGTCAGTCTGTTATCGTCATTACTCAAGTTAATGGTGCTCTTCAACTGGCATGTGGAAACCTGAGGTGATGATGCACACTAGTGATCAGCAGTGGTGCACAGAGAGACAGATTGTCTTTGCCAGGCTTCTACCAGCTTTCGTGATGAAGTAGGGAAAAAAAGATTCATGTCCTTAGCCCTGATGATTTTTGCAGGCTCTTATCTTTCAATGGCTTCTTTTATCCTCATGCTAAGCCTTAAATTTTTGTCTAAAGAAGAAAACCACAGTTGATAATTAGGAATATTACTTCAGTAAAGGACATCTTAACTAATTTTGTAAGTATCCTTTCTCTTGTACATCATTTGAATTTTAAAGTCACCATTATTAAATCAAAACATATCAGATAGTGAAGCATCGGGCTTTCTTTTTACTGTTTTTATGTTTATCTGAAACTTTAAAATCCTAGTTTGATATGTTTCACATTAAAACAATCAACTGATTCACTCAAAAAGCAGCTACAAAAATCAAATAGACTGATCAATTATGTCAAGTAAGTATTGACTGCATTGATCATTATTTCATTTTTATCTCAGTTTCTCAAGGAATCTCAGTGCTTCTTCATAGTCCAGCCTCTCTCCAAGTAATGTTATGACATGCTTAAATTTACTGACTAGTTGCCAGTTAAGAAATTATTGTCTACATCTGGAGTTCTCATAAAGCTTCGCAGCAAAGCAGTGTCCAATAGTGGTTTATTTTTGCAGGACAGGCAACTTCAGTAAAGGTCATTTCAGTTCCCAAATGAAGAAAATAAGCACCAATATTAATGTCAGCATATCTTTGTTAACCTGACCTTAAGCCATCTCAGATCCCTTCTGAACCTGACAAATCTGTGATCCAGCAGGGTTCAAGGGTGACACAGTAAACTGGGAAAAACAAATAAGCAAACAAATGATCTAGGAGTATTGAAGAAAGACCAACTCTGGACTCAAAATTAGAGAATGGCAAGGGCAAGTATTACATGGTTCAAGATGACTTTAAGAGATTAAGAGAGACGCTAACTGGCCAACCAAGCTCAGATATAGTCACTTGACAAAATTATATTAAGCAGTGATAATTCACCATTTTACTTATGTGCTGAGAGAGTCTTTACTGTGGAAGTCACCTTAGCATTTTTGTGGCTTCTTTTTTGTTGGTTTATACTACGCTTTCTAGGAAAAGTCTGTTTTCTCCACAGGGAAGAAACTAGTGGGCTAACCAACTTTATAATCACATTGAGTTTTTTGTTTTTGTCATTAATTTTTCTTTGTTTTGATGTTTTTATAAAATAAAAAAAAAACTTTTATTGTCTTTCTGAAGACAGGGAAAAATCTTGTAGCTTGATTGAGAGAATTTCTTAGATGGGTGAAAAATACAAATACTCATGGAAGGCCTTGGGATGCTATTTAGAGTTGACATTTTAAAACTTTAAGGGGATACCCAAAGTAATATTCATTTGATGGCTGTTCTATCTGAGGGAAACACAAGGAAACTGATACCCCTACTCCCACCAGAAATGATGAAGACCATTAAATAATACATTCAAAACTTTAAACATAATTATATTAGTCGTAGTACATGTTTTTGCATTGTTTTTTCTACCTTTACAATTCTCAGTATCAGTTTCCTGAAAGATCAAATGATGTTTATGAAATTTTTCTGAACATCCTGTGTTTGGGTTCCATGCATAGGTTAATAAATGAAATTCTTTTATAATATTTCATAAAATGTCTCTAAATAATTCTACTATGCAAGAATTTCACATGTCTTTTTAATTTACTCAGAAAATTTGTATTGAATGACCACCAGGTTCCAGGTTTTATCAAAATGATAGAACTATATTTATATGCTAAAGCAAAAGTAATAAATTAATAAATCAGTAAAAAGTAAATAGAGAGTATAGGGACTTGCAACATTTACAAGATAAAGAGATGTCCTCACAGGAAAGTGTCCTCACAGAAAAGTGACCTCACAGAAAAGTGACATGCCTAAAATGAGATGAGCAAGTTATCCATTCTAATATATTGGGGATGATAATTCCAGGAGGAAGAAAGAGCCTCTGATTGGGCAGCTTACCTGGCTTGTTCAATGAGGGACAAGTAAGAAGGGTAATGTGTCAGAAATGAGGTATATACAAGGGTGAGGGTAGTTAGGAGGTGAAGGGCCTGAGTGCAACCAGTAATGTGAATACAAATCAAGTAGGGATTTGTATGTCAGTACACAGGTTTTGACTTTTACTCTGATTGAATGAAGCCCTTTGAAGAACTGGGCAGAAGATTGACTTGATCTGCCTTAACAGTTTAAAGGTATAACTTTGACTATTGCACTGAGATAGACTAAAGAAGAGGAGGGCATGAATGGAAACAGGGAAACCATCTAGAAGGCTATTGGAATTATTTAGTTAAAAGATGATGGCATCTAGGAGCAAGATGGTGGTAGCAGTCACCGAAAAATGGTAGGATTCCTGATAAGTATGACGTTAGGGTCAAAGAGATTTTAATGACACAGTGAATGTGGGATAGAGAAAAAGAAGAGTTGAAGATTTCCACATTTTTTTTTCAGTTCACTAATTACCACCAAAGCTATTCTGAATATAGTTGTCTAGCTAAACATATCCAACACTAATTTTATATGAGCTGTTACTGTTACCTTCAAATATTAAAATATATTGAAATTCTGGTCAATTAGTATGTAGCCAAAGTTCACAATCCTAATCCTGCAAAAATGCATTGTTCAATAATTAGTATTGAACACTTTTTTTTTTTTTACCTTTAGAATCTTGTTCTTCTGACTATAGGAGAGAAATGTAAAAGGAAGTAGTTCAGTAATCATAATCTAGTCACTAAAGGGATGTGAGGCTGTTTGACTCCTGGAGCCACTCAAGGATCCAATGAGGCTGAGGTCACAGGTCCTCTTTGCAGGAGCCTGTCAACTTTGCATATTCTGCCCCAGAGAATCTATTTCTGACCTCATACATCCACCTCAGAAAAGCATTCCCTTCCTCACAAGGGCAGCCAGTAACACTGTATGGATAGGTCAGTCCAGATCCATCATCACTGCTAGAAAAACAACTCAGAATACTTCCTTTACTTACCAAGAAGAAAACAAATAGTATTGTTCTCAGATATGGACAACACATTCTTACCAAGTAAATACAAAATGCAAATGCTCAGTGAGCTGTTTTCCTTAGAGAAATAAGTGAGCTGAAATATATAGTTAGTGAAGCATATGTAAGGGTTATTAATGCATACTTTTTATAAGTATTATTTTATTTATGATGGAATTAAATACAGAATAACTCAATAAATAATGCAAAATTGTAAAAAAAAAAAAAGGAGGGAAATTTTTTTACTTACCTCACTTTTCATATTCTCTTTTATTCCAGAACCTACAGACAGACCACCTATGCTATTAATTGCAAATTCTGAAACAATTGATATTTTCTATCTTAATGGAAGTAAAATGGCAACCCTGAGCTCACGTAATGGAAAAGAAATACATACTCTGGACTTTATTTACAATGAAGATGTGATTTGTTGGATTGAATCAAGAGAATCTTCAAATCAGGTCAAATGTATTCAGATAACAAGAACAGGAAGATTAATAGATGAATGGACAATCAATATTCTTCAATCCTTCCATAGTGAGTATTTCTTCGTATCATAAACCACTCTTTGAGGAATTTATTTACATACCAGGAGACACAATTCTTAGATTGTATAGCATAATTTATGGCTATGAAAAGCTATATATTCAAGTATGAATGCACCTAACATATTGACTACTATTTTGCATATACTCACACATACACATATAGTTTTACTGTTTATATAAGTATTGAATTGCAGAGATAGATTTAATTATTTTCAATGCTTATTATAGCATTATGTCAATGATAATGCTATAATGCAAAATCACAATGAGAATTGTGATTTCTTTCCACTGGATGATGGTTCACAATGTGCTACTGAAGGTGGATTAGAAAAAAAGAAGCAAGAAACAAAATTGATAAATATAAGCTTACCAACTATAGTGTTTGTTAAAATAACTTGGAAAGTATTAGGTTTATGCTAAGTGGTAACTACTACCTGTGTTTGTTGAGATTTCTCCCTAGCAAATCAGTTTTTCTATCCTCTTTTTCTGAAAGGATGATTTATGATTTATAATTCACTTTGATTTCTCATGCCAGAAATTCACAAAGTAGTAATTGTTCTTTTCTTCTTGAACATTACCATAAACTGAAATCACATTATTATACACACACATGCTCACTTGTACATGCATCCATGTATTTAATGATTTAGAGAAAAAAAAACTTATTCTTACAGATGCTGTTAACATAAAAATAAGAAGAAAAAATAAAAAATATATGATTAAGTTAATAAGAATAAATTCTTTTATTGGATGGATATAGTTTTCAGATCTAAAATGATTATTTAGATTTAATAATCACATTTTATTAATGTTATAGGCATACAATTAAAGGGATTGATTATTGATCTTTATTAAGCATAATAAAATGGCATGATGCAATGTTATATAATAATTATTAGCTTATATAAACTAGTGTCAAAAATTATAAAAAATATTGTGTCGATTTAAGTGAACAGAAATAAATCTTAAGTAGGGAGAATCCAACACTTTGAAGAGACTTTTAAATAAAATAATTGATAAAGTCATTTATTCTGAAAGTAGGCCAAAGTGTCCGGTGAAGGCAGTTGACATTGGCTAGTTCATGGAGTCTATGGAGAAATGATAATTCATAATAAATAGCAAATAACAAGTGGAATTAGGACAGAGACTACTGCAGTGTGATTTCAGTGTTTCAGGTATTGGCTTAGCTAGCAGTTGGAAATTGAACAAAAGACCCCTAAGTCCCTGCCGTGTGAGTGATTTCCTCAACTAATCCAAATGTATTTGTCTCTACAAAATGGAGTACTGGTAATCAGATAGCTACAATATTCACTAAGTTACCAGGTAAAATTATTTTCGGAGCTTGCTTAGCAAATTTTCCTTTCTATATAGTATGTTTTTATAATTGTAGTAATCCTTTCTTTAATATGTATTCCTAAAGCAATGATTTTAAAATTAAATCTGATCAGGCTATTGCACATTAGAACACTTGTAGAAAATGATTTGTAACTTACATTTTATTTGATTTATTAAAACTGTTCTTGGGAAATCTAGAAAAAATATTGAGTTTTTAGGCACTTCATTAAAATGTTAAATAGAACCTTATTTTGAACTCTAAAAATGAAGTCAATGGAAATATTTTAAATGGAATAAATAATTTTTGTTGAAGCCATATTTAAGTTGTGTAATTTCAGTCACTTTAGAAAAAAAAGTGATTACATGTGTGGAAGTAATTTAATGATGAGAGTGGAGCAGAGTTGTGAGCAAGGCTATGCTCCTCTATAATTTCTTGTAAGTTACATATTTCATCAACGTGTCACAGAGCAGCTGTCATTAAATATGATGGGCTCTGCATTCACCATGACAGTTGGTGCATTTATAATGAAATACGAATATTCCTTACATGTATAATTACATAAAAATCTCTGTTACACCATATAAGCGAAAATAATGAACTGATGCAAATATGCCTGAGCACCTGTCATGGCCCATTATTTTAGAGATTATCTCTTTAGCTTCCCTTCCCCATTATTTTACATTCTATTCTCTAAATTTACCTATGGAAAACATCACTTTTTCAAAAAATATATAAAAATTTTATTTAAAGGATTACTATGAAGATAAAATCAATCATTATAGGTCAAAGCGACTTGCATTTAAAACTTTCATAATAATACATTAGTAAAAATATTTCATTACTAAATTTTTATTGCTTATCTCATTTCATTGGATATTCTACACACCTCTGTGGAATAAGATGGATAAAAATTCACTTTCTGTTTTACAATAGGCAATATCTTAACTACAAAACTCAGATGTATTAGGCAATGCCAAGTGTCTAAAAAGAAGTCATAGTTGGAATGCAGACTGTTGCAGCCCCTGTGGAAAATAATATGGAATTTCCTCAAAATCTAAAGATGGAACTGCCTTTCCATCCAATGATCCCACTGCTGGAATTATACCCTAAAAATCCTGAAATACCAATTCAAAAGAACTTATGCACCCCAATGTTCATTAGCAGCACTATTTACAATAGCCAAGTGCTAGAAACAGCCTAGGTACCTATCAGTAAATGAGTGGATCAAAAAACTGTGGTACATTTACACAATGCAATACTAACACAGCAGAAAGAAAGAAGGAGCTCCTACCCTCCATTACAGCATGGATGGATATGGAGAGCATTATGCTAGTGAAATAAGCCAGGCAGTGAAAGACAAATACCATAAAATTTTACCTGTAAGTGAAACCTAACCAACAAAACAAATAAATGAGTGAAATAGAACCAGAGAGTTGGAAATACAGAACAAACTGACAATGACTAGAAGGGAGGTGAAATGGGGATAATGGGGAAAGAAGGGGAAGAGTCTAGCAAAGGAACACAAATAGAGGACTCATGTGCACAGACAATAGGAGGGATTAACTGTGGGAGTAGAGGGGTTGGAGTAGGGTGAGCAATGGCGAAAAAAGCGGGACAACTGTAACTGAACAACAATACATAAAAAATAGAACATTCAATGGATGAGGAAATAAAGAAACCATCTTTTATATGTGAAAAAAGGCATAAAAAGCTATGGTACATTTACACAATGGAATATCAGTCAGCTACAAAGAAGAAAGAGAAGGAGGAGGAGAAAATTTTACTCTTTGCAACAGCATGGATGGGCCTGGAGAACATTATGCTAAGTGAAATAAGCCATCCAGAGAAAGACAAATACCATATGATTTCACTTATATGTGGAATCTAATGAACAAACTGAACTAATAAGCAAAATAGAGATAAACTCATAGATAGAGAACAGGCTTACAGCTCCGGGGCAGGGCTTAGTGGGTGGAGGGGTCAAGCAAAAATGAAAAAGGACTCATGGACATGGACAACAGTGTGGTGATTATGGGGGGAAGGAGGGTATAAGGGGATAAATGGTAATGGAAAAAATACAATAAAATGCATTTAAAAATTTGAAAAAAGAGGCATATATTTACTCATAAAATAATAGTACATTATAAAATATCCATTTTAACAAGTAATACAGTATATTGATGTAAAAAACATTAAAAAAGGCACAGTTGGGCCATCTAAATCCTATGTTTTGTCTTCTACATTAAAAAGGCAAATACTGGTCCCTTCAAAGAACTCCCCAAATCTCCCACAAACAGGCATACCCACAACTTACTGAATGAGTGCAAAATGACTATATGCAATAGGAAGACATTATTTTTCCCTTTAGGCTGAAGGAAAAATTGGGACTTTTGGGAACTAAATAGCAACACACAACAAATATTGGGTACAGGTTTGAGTTGGGTTAGACTGCATGGCTTTTGCAAAACACCATAGTGCCCTGGTGGGTCTCAACTATTTTCATTTTAGCAAGCTAAATTGATTGGATGCACTAACATTAGCAACAGTGGCTCTCAAAAACAGTCTCTAAATGGGAGAGAGGTATAAGAACCTTGGAAAGGAGGTAAACAAGGTGAGTTGTGAAAGGCCATATCATTTGAAAAGGCCCACCAAGTGATTGTGATATGGCCCACTAGAAAGGTCTACCTTTAATATTGAGATTGCACCTAAGCAATGTTTTGAGAAATTGAGGAAAATAACAATGTGCTTAATAAATTATATTAATTAGCCAAGGAATTTTGGTGAAAATGTTAGAGTTTATATTTATTGTTACTTTATTCTTCCCTTTAAAGATATCTGTATTTATTATTTTATCTAGCATTTTAGCCTAATAATAGCAGATTTCGAAGAAAATTTTTTGAAGTGTTTTATAAGCAAAATTTGTTCTCTTGAATAAAGTATTCAAAAAAGCCCTTTTGTGGTAACTATTTTTTCCCAATTTTTTTCTTGTAAAGTACTGTAGTAGAGACACAGATGCACACATTCAATGAAAATGAAGGGGTTCACAAAAGTAGTGATGTCCAGCTCTTTCCTTGGTGTGAAGTGCACAAAGATGATTGAGACAGATAAGAATATTTTCTGAATTAATCCCCTATTAAAAAAGATGACTCAGATCACATTTTTCTCTCTCAGGTAAACAGTAGACAATTCCATCCTCTATGTGTGATTCTTCAATAGTCTGCAATATTTGACATAACTTCTATAAATCTGATATGGAGTTGACCAGCTTGTCTTGGGCTGGTTATTGACTCAGCTCCAGTCTAGCAGACTATGCCTGACCAAAAATAAAATTGTTGCTTATTCATTATAGACTTTGCTTCTAAACTAGTCCCATTCCCTGGTATGTATGTATGTATGTATATAAGTATGTATGTATTTCAATCTGTTTCAGCCTTAGCTAATTTTCACTTGAATCTCTGTCTAGATCTACTAAACTAAATTTTTGATTGGATAACTTTTGAATTATGATACTTTATCTCTGTCTTTTATTAATCTTCTTTCCATTGAGTTAGCACTCTCTAATAATTGCATAATAGTTACATACACCATTTATAAATATGAAGGATTTCAGAATTTACTGTTAGCAATTATTTTATCATATGTAAATTTCAATATGAGTTGAGTTTTCCATAGTTCAGAATACTATAAGCTAAATTTTTGTGTCCCTCAGAATATATATTGAAGTCCTACCCCCAGTGTGGTGTATTTGGAGGAATGGTCTTTGAGTGTAATTAGGTTTCGGTAAGGTCATGTGAGTAGAACTTCTATAAGGGGATTTATATCCTTGTAAATAGCAAAGTGACCAGTGTTTGAATTCTCTCTCTACCCTTTTTGAAAACAGAGAAAAAGGTAGTTATTTGAATCTGTCAGCACCTTAACTTTGGACTTCCCAACTTCCAGGAGTGTGGGAAATAAATGTTTATTCTGTAAGACTTAGGTTATGGTATTTTGTTGTAGCAGCCCCAACTAACTGAAGACATTCTTTTTTTCTGTATTCTAGAAGTAGGAGTAAACTTATTTTCTAATGTATCCAGCTGGAATGCCATGGGGCAAATCCCCTGAAAAATAACACTGTCTCTCCAGTTGTACAGGTCTTAGGCTAACTTTAGAATAAAATGTCTGGAGTGGAGAACTGTAAACTTGTCACTGCACAGCTAGACTATAACTGGATTTCTCCTGTATCATTCCTCAATTTAGAGTTTTCCCAGTACCTTTCAGGATGCTTCAGTGTAACTCCTAGAAAAATCTCTACCTGTGAAAAACAAATTAATCATTTGGTGATTGGTTTTGCCTATTGGACGTAACACAAAAATTAAATAAATTAATTAATCAACAGTTCAAAGGCATTTACTGATTTGTATTGAGCATATGTCTCCAAAAAACTCATGCTCTTTCATTAGAATAAGTTTACTATTTAAAATAGTCAGAAAAATAGCCAATAGTCAGAAAAATGTTGCTATGAGAAATGTCAGAGATTTTACTGCCTAGGTCTTCTTCTAGTATTTTTATGGTTTTGAGTCTAATATTTAAGTGTTTAATCTATCTTTAATTTATTCTTGTGTGTGGCATAAGATGGTCATCCAGTTTCATTTTTTGTACAAATCTGTCCAGTTTTCCCAACACCATTTTTTAATAAATGATCTTGGGCCCATTGAATGTACTTGCTTCCTCTGTTGAATATTAATTGACTATAAATATATAGGTTTATTTCTGGGCTTCCTAATCAGTTCCATTGATCTACATGTCTGTTTTAATGCCAGTATCATGTTATTTTGATTACTATGGCCTTATGAAAGAGTGATTCCACCAACCTTGTTCTTTTTTTCTCAAGATCACTGTTGCTATTAACAGTCAAGGTAAACAGTAGACTCAGAGACAAACCGTGGCAAAGGTGACAGTAAATTCTTACTTAGAGTACAATAATGAGGACCACACAGTTACATAACTCAGAGTTATAGAATGATATTTTGTAGGAGTAGACATGAAAGAAAGAAAGACTCTAGAGAATCAAGAGCAGTAAGACTATATTAGAAGTCAAGGTGTGGCAATTTTAATGCAAAAGTGGATGTAGTGGATTGTATTTTATCCCCAGTACAACATTTTGTCAGTACCTTCTCCTGATCTTTGCTTTATTATTCCTCCTTATTCATTCAGGCTCACCAGTTATTATTCTTCACACACTGCTGTGTGGCACCGTAGTTTCCAGCACTATTGTTACTTACCCTGTGTACTCATTCCTGCAATTGTTATCTGCCTAATTGTGCTTTTATGAAATTAGTCACCCACATTAAATGATATAGATCTTTCTTATATACATCCTTCCTGGCTAGAGAATTTGAGTTCACTTATAAAATCAAAGAAGTTAATGCAGCTGACTAAAGAGCAAAGGAGCTGGGACTTCAGATGACTCTGACTTAGAGTTGAAGGCAGAGATTTTAGTAGGGAGATTCTTGAGAAAGGTTTATTTTGACTAGAACACCAGTATTGATTAGAAATTATGTATTTATCATTTATGGAGTAAATACAATTCTAAGTTTTGGGAATGTAGCAGCGAATTAGATGTACAAAATTCCTGCTTTTATGAAGTTTATATTCTAGTGTGGGGAGACTAAGAACTAATAAATAAGTAGTAAACTTCAATCAGTTATGAATAATACAAAAATGAAATTCATATGTTGGTATTGATTATTGGAGATAGTTGCTGTGTGTGGTTTTTTGTTTGGTGTCTTTTTTTTAATATTGACTGTTTAAGAAAGTCTTTTCTGAGAAACTGATATTTGAATGAAAATTTGACTGAAGTAAGAGGAGTACAAGATATGCATATATAAATACTATTTTGTCTTGAAGATCAAGTACGAATTTCTTGAAGTGTGAGTTTTGTTTATAGGTTGATGGAAAAAAAATAAAGAGGTACTTGTGACTAGAGTAGAATGTGCAAGGAAAATAAGGAGGTTTGGAAGACTTGTGAGCCATGTTAAAGACTGAATTTTATGCTAAGTGGGGTGAGAAATCATTAGGGATTTTAAGAAGAGGAGTGAGTGATATTTTGGAAAGTTAAAATATAGACAGGATTTTATGGTAAAACCTGTTGTTTATTAAAACTGTGTAAAAGAAACAGTAACACAAATGGAAGCTGGAAGCCTATTACATCTCATTTTCTGGTTCACATACATGGCAAAACCTTAGAAAGAGGGATTCTCCATAAAGTTTTGACTTAAAATGGAGCTAAAGTTCAGCAAACTTAGACATTTATAAAAGTACTGGTGATGTACATTGAACGCATTCATGCAGGCGAGGAAATACGTAGAGTCCATCAGTTAAAATTTCCTTCACCAGTAATCAACTGTAACATTACAATGATCACTCTAGGTGCTGTGAGAAGATTTTCAGTGGGTTTAGAAGGGGAGCAGACAGACCAGTTAAGAAGCTATTGCATCCATCAGGGGAGGGAAATTATTGTCCTGACCAAGGAGAGTAATAGCAGAGATGGAAAGAACTATATGGTTTCTGGTGACGGTTATAAGATTTTCTAATAGACTTAATAGGGGTGAAGGGGGGAGAAATAAGAAAGGAATGAAGAATTAATCCATCTGAGTTATGGGTCAAATAAAAATATAAAGTTTTGCCTAATAGAAAAAAGATACTTTTGTGTAAACTGTATTTACTGTAGAGAGAATAACCCTGGCGTCTTCTCTAGATGCATCCATTAGAGAAAATAAGATTAGTTTATTGCTTGTATTAGAGAAGGGATTAAGGAATAGTGGAACTATGAAGTGGAAGGAAGTTCAAAAGGGGTGGGATCTAGGGAGGGAGGTGGGGATGGCTGGGGTTGGGGGGTGAGTTGAGAGGAGTAGATGCAGACAACTGTACTTGAACAACAAT
Source organism: Anoura caudifer (assembly GCA_004027475.1). Taxonomy (NCBI): domain Eukaryota; kingdom Metazoa; phylum Chordata; class Mammalia; order Chiroptera; family Phyllostomidae; genus Anoura; species Anoura caudifer. The sequence continues at coordinate 100,202 of PVKU01003210.1, forward strand.
AATTTTTTTTACAGCTCATCATTTCATGTCCCTCCTAACAAAAAGTATAGGAACATCTGATATCCATATGAGTATCTGATATTGGCTTACTATCCTATGTCAGAAGCACCCTCCTTGTCTTTTTCTTAAATACATATACAGATTTTAAGTAGAACTTTGTGACTGCCTGAATAAAGAACTGGCCTTGATACTCATTTTGACCATGCTTTATGTGCTTAAGAAATAGTACTGGTGCCTAAAAAGAGGCACTTTTTCATTAGTTAAAGAAGAAGAGAGCGCTCTGTACTGTGCCAATAGTTCCTTTCCTTTACAAGGGTGTGACTGCCCACAGTACACCCCAGCTGAACTACTGTAATACCATTTTAATTATTATACTAAGCAGCCCTGACTTTGAGGCCCATTTGTTTGTTTGTTTTTTCCTGCAAAGCAAAGGGTCACCAGCCTGATGATGCTTGGTCAGGGTATGTGCCTAGGTTGCAGGTTTAGTCATTAGTCAGGGATATATGAGAGTCAACTAATTAATGTTTCTCTTTCACATTTATGTTTTTCTCCCTCTCTTCCTTCTTCCCCTCTCTCAAAAATAATAATAATTATTATTACTCTTATTATTATACCAAGCCAATAGAACCTTCGTTTGCTCTATTCAGTTTATTTAGGGATAATATTTAGTTTTACAAGGTGTAAAGTAGTATATGCTCCTTGATAAAGATTATGAAAGCATATATAAAAAATACATTGCCTTATCATTCACTGAGTATTTTAAAATATTCTAACAAAGTGATGTGGATAAAACCTAAATGTTTAAGTTTACACTTAAAATAAGAGACATATCTTTAGGAAAACAAAATAGTTTCTTTATAATCTTAGCATTTTTAAATTTCATTTTTGCTTGATGTTCTCTATAACTCTCTTCAGTGAAGGCAGCATCTCATCTTGAGGGACAATATTTGAGTGTAAATGAAAATGTTAGCTTAAAATATTTATAATATACAATAATATCTGTGTGGTTGGAAACTATCTATACTTGGAATGTTTCTGACTTTCTGTGATGTCTTCAAAATTCCTATCATTCTTGGATCTTTCGTTGAAGCTAGAACACAACTTATGTATTCCTTCAAATATGACTATATATTTAATGTTGACAAAGGAGATATGGGGAACAGATATCGCATAAACTTGCTATATTTCTGATACTATTTGAAGCCATCATATCTCTTCTAGAATTGCAGGATCTTCCTAACTGGTCACCTGCTTTCAAACTCATCCCTTTTTATTTACATGGCAGTCAAAATGATCTTTTTGAAATGATGAACAGATGCCTAACTTCCCAGCTTGGAACTCTTCCCAGAGACTTTCTGTTAAACATTGCAGACTGATCAAAAGTATTTTTCTACTGTTTTTGTTTGTGCATTTGTTTACTTGTTTGCTTTAAGTGCACTGTAAATATAGTAAAGAAATGTCTTGAATTGCATTAAGAACAAAAGAGAGGAAACAAAACATGTGCACTAATTTTGGAGAATAAAAAGTGGATGATTAAATGATAAATGAATTAGTTTTAATATTTCTTTGCTTTGCTGAATGAAAATGAAATACTAAGATAAAGAAGCCCAGAAAGGCTAAAATATGGGTACTCTGGACACATCTGATGGTGGAGATGTAGGATAGGGCTAGTAATAAGAAGATTATCTTACAATCTGTTTTTAGAATATGTTTACTACCAGATTTTATACCCTGGTCCTACATCCATGAACAACTTTGGAAAAAAATGCGATGTTTGATTTTCTAAATAGTCAAACAATAAGCATCTTGATTGATAAAAGAAAACCGAAAGATTGTAGCTGTGGAGCAAGCCAAGTAGAGATTGGAAAAAGAGCATGGCAAGAGATAGGAAGATGTCAAAAGAAAAATAATTAATAGATTACTGTGATTTTTGTTTCCACTTAGGGATAAGTTTTAGAGTTCTTTTAGAGAAATATGCAATAATAAATTATATAACAAAGAGAAAAGGAGAAAAATAGAATCTTTCAACAACATTGTTTAAGAAAATAAGTATAATTATAATAAAATACTTTCTGTCAATAAAAATCATATAGTCATAATTACAAAAACATTGAATGTTAATTTAACTAACAATTAAGATTGTGGGAAGAAGAGGGGAAAGAGAGTATGAATGTACAAGTTCTGTGCTGAAAAAGTCCAACCATTGTTAATATAACGAGAATAGTTTGGGCAACATCAATGTAACATGCCAGCCAAGGAGAGTGGACTGGAATACTCATATATGAACAATGATGACTTCACCACACTAGTCAATGGGGGCAGTAAATGCCTTTGAGTGATGATGTGTGCTATGTGTCTGACCCATTCAAAATGACTGAGCAAATAGAGCAACTAACGTGCATCCAATTTTGTGTTAAGCATGAATATTCCACCGGGGAAGCTATTGGGATGATTCAGATGGCCACAGCTATTAATTGGTAATTAGCAGCTTCAGCATGACAACCTGCCTGCTCATGCATCATGTCTTATGCAGAGTTTTTTTTGCAAAATATCAAATCACTCAGGTGACTCAGACCCACTACTGCTCAGATATGGTGCCTTGCAATGCAATTTCTAGCTTCTCCCAAAACTAAAATTACCTTTGAAAGGTAAGAGATTTCAGACCATCAATGAGATTCAGGAAAATAGACAACAGGGCAGCAATAGCAACTGTGTGAGGTCCCAAGTTACCTACTTTGAAAAGAACTAATGGGTCATTGTCCTATGTACAATGTTTCTTGTATCTTCTTCAATAAATATCTCTATTTTCCATATTACATGGCTGGATACCTTCTGGACAGAGCTCATATATATGTGTATGTACAGGGATACTAAGAATTAAATCATAATCTTGTATATTAGAAAGTTCAATAGAATTTCAAGGGGAAAGGGGAAGAGTTTGCAGGAACAAGTATAAAGGACACATGGACAAAAACAATGGGGATGGAAATGGGAGAGAGGTGGGAAGGGCTGGGGGTGTGGGCTGGGATGGGGGTAAAAGACAGAAAACTGTACTTGAACAACATTTAAAATAAAAAAGTAAAAATTATAACAACAGCAAAAAAGAGAAAGTTTAATAGAGTATATATAAACCTTAAGAATTTTAAAATTTTAATAGAAACATGTTATATAGAATTATGGAAGTAAAACAATAGCAGTAGCTGAAAACAATTGGAAGAGAGGTGGATACTTTGTTTTCATTGTAAGCCTCTGGTTAAGATATAAGTCTAAATATGACCTCTAAATTAAGAGAAGCCAAAAAAGTCTACCTTTAAAAGCCACAATGGTTTGAAGAAATTCAAACTAATTTTTAAAAATATATGTGAACTGTATTCATTGCACATTGTTTACAGTAGTCAGAATATGAAAGCAACCTAAATGTTCATCAATAGGCAAATGAATAAAGATGATGTGGTACATATATACCATGGAATCTCACTTAACCACACAAAAACAAAAACAAAAATAAGATCTGCCCTGGTCAGGTGGATCAGTTGGTTGAGCACTGTCCCATACCCTAAAAGGTTATGTGTTCAATTCCTGGTCACAGCACATACCTAGGTTGCAGTTTCAATCCCTGGTTGGGTGCATATGGGAGGCAACTTATTAATGTTTCTCTCTCATATTGATCTCACTCTCTTCTGTTCCTTCCTTTCTCTCTAAAAAATTTATATACATATCCTCAGGTAAAGATTATATATGTTATATAAATATAAGTATGTAATTATATAAAATATATAAATATATATATGATTGTATTATATATAAATTTATAACATATCCTCAGGTGAGGATTTATACATATATATGTGAAATGTTACTACTTGCACCAACATGGATCATGAGTGGAGTTAGAGGGTATTATACAAAGTGAAGTAAATCAGGGAGAGAAAGACAAATGCTATATGATTTTGCTTACATGTGGAATTTTAAAACACTGACTGATTGAAAGAAGGTGAATAGATTAGCCAAAGAATATATATGAAGGACCTATGGACATGAGCATAGGGGTGTGGACTGAGTGGATGGGGGTGGAGGGAGTAAAAAGGGGACAATTATAATAACATAAACAATAAAACACAATAGAAACAGAGTCATAGATAACAGAGAACAAATTAATGGTCATGATATCAGAGGGGGGTTGTAGGATGGGTGAAAAGATGAAAGGGATTAAGAAGTAAAAATTGCAAGTTATAAAAATAGTCATGGAGATGTAAAGTACAGTATATAGAGTTTGGTCAGTAATGTAAATCTATGTATGGTGTCAAATGGGCACTCAATTTAATGACATGATCACTCTGTAAAGTATATAAATGTTTATTGAATATGCTATATATCTGAAATTAATATAACATTGTATTTCAACTGTAATTGAAAAAATAAGAAATAATATTCAATCTGTAAAAAACAGAAAAAATAAAACCTATAGGGATTTGACTACCATATTAGTTCTCTATTTTTGCATAAAAAATTATACCCCAAACTTACTGGCTTAAAAATAGCAAACATATATTCTCTTATATATTCTGTGGGTCAAGCTTTCAGGAGCTGCTTAGCAAGGTGGTTGTCACAGGATTTCCAATGAGATTGTAATCAAGATGTTAGCCAGGACTGCAGGCATCCAGTATCAGCTTCTCTAGGGCTGGAAAACTGTCTTCCAAGCTCATTCTTGCTACTGTTGGTGGTAGACTTCTCTCTGTTCCTTGCTACATGAGCCTCTTTCTGTACAGGGTTGCTTGAGTATCTTCAGAGCATAGTAGCAGGCTTCCACCACAGTGAGTGATCCAAAGAGAGAGAAAGAGAGCAAAATGGAAGTTAAAATGCCTTTGATGACTTATCCTTGGAAATCACACTCGTCATTTCTACCACATTCTATTTAATATGAGACAATCACAAAGAACAGCCCACATTCAAGGGGAGAAGAAGCTCTGACTCTTGAAAGGAGGAATACCAAAATATTTAAGAAATATTTCAAAATTATCACAGCTACTGAGTGTCTATCTTATTGTGAATTAACTTATTTTTTTATCTAGTACCATGCTATTCTCTAGTACATAAGTGTCATAAGCAGTCATATGCTACAAACTAAAGGGCAGTCATTTCGTTCTCTCTGGGAGGCAGCTAATGTTTGTAGATTACCTACTGCATATCATTGTACTGGGTTCTTAAAGAATGTTGTCTGATATAAGCATTTTACCACTTTGTAAACTGAATGTTGTATTTATTCTATGAATAATGGCTTTTATGGCTATTAGTAACTTTTGCAAGAACATCCTTTTAAATAGAGTTTATTCTGAACTAAATGATGTACAGTGTTTGCTCTTCTTTGGTGTAATCACACTAATGGCATTTGATCCAGGTTGGCTGCAGACAGGTTTTGTTTGATACAAAAAAATGTTTTATAATTAAAAAAAAATTAGTTTACCATATATAAATGATAGAAGACTTCAAAGGAAATCTGGAAATCCATGTCTTGCTAGCCTTTGAAACAGAAACATTTTGATATGAAAACCATCTGCTGAGTTCAAGCCTGCCTCGTTAGGGGTTCATGTATTCTTTCAGATCATCACCTAGATTTGTCATAGCCCTCCATGCGCAAGTTGTAACCTATTTACATTATTTTCTAATCATTGTATTCATTTAAATGTGTTATTTCATTTAAATGTGTTAAATGATATTATACAGCAAATAACTAAAGAAGAAATCAAGTACTAAAATTAGTTAATGTATAATTTTCAAAAGGTTAAAAACACATAAAAATATGTAGTGAGCATTTTTTTAACAAGTCATTTAGCTCATTAGTGAGAGAATGTGCAGGATGGTAAAGTTGATTCAAAGGAGTACAAAAGAAACAGGTATTTACAATAAATAAAAAAATGCTAATTTGAGATTGCAAAGTTAGATTTGACACTAATTAATGTCATACTGGACAATAAACTAGGGTTATTTTACTACCTGATTGAAATTGTTTTCACCTGTATTGGACATATGTTATTTGAAATTTATCCATATACAAATTGGTATCTAAATTCATAGAGAGTGAGACCTAATGAAAACTATTAAATTGTAAGTTAACCAAAAGTATATTCCTCAGAGAATTAACTAATCTTAGGAGAGGCTGATTAGACAATGGTCCAGTATGACATTAAAAGAACATGTGACTTTCATCACCTGGCTTGTTTTGCTTAGTGTAATGTTCTCTAGTTCCATCCATGCTATTGTGAAGGGTAGGAGCTCCTTCTTTCTTTCTGCTGCATAGAATTCCATTGTGTAACTGTACCATAGTTTCTTGATCCATTCATTTACTGATGGGCACCTAGGTTGCTTCCAACACTTGGCTATTGTAAATTGTGCTGCTATGAACGTTGGGATGCATAGGTTCTTTTGGATTGGTGTTTCAGGGTTCTTAGGATATAATCCTAGCAGTGGAATTCCTGGGTCAAAAGATAGATCTATTTTTAGTTTTCTTAGAAAATCCCATACTGCTTTCCATAGTGGCTGTACCAGTCTGCAACCCCACCAACAGTGCACTAGGGTCCCCTTTTCTCCACAATCTCTCCAACACTTTTTGTTTCTGATTGGTGTGAAGTGGTATACCATATGATCTCACATTTAACAGGACCCTAAGCAACAAAACAAACAAACAAGCATAATATAACCAAAGACACTGAAATTGAGAACAGACTGACAGTCACCAGAGGGGAGAGGGGAGGAAATTTCAGGGGGAAAGGGGAAGGGTTTGGAGCAACAAGTATAAAGGACACATGGACAAAAACGAGGGGGGTGGAAATGGGAGGGAGGTGGGGAGGGCTGGGGTGGTGGGCTGGGATGGGAGTAAAAGGCAGAAAACTATACAAGAACAACAATTAAAATAAAATTTTTAAAAAAGTAAAAAGGACATGTGACAGTCCTTTTATATTTTTTCTTAGCAAAATTTTGACATGTGTCTTCAATAATCTTTGGCATGAACCACTTAAAAAAATAAAAAAAAAAACTTGAGGAGGTATATTAAAGAAAATTTTGCTAGATCTGCCATAGCAAAATATCACAAACTGAGTGTTCACAATACAGATATCCATTTTCTCACTGTTCTGAAGACTGGAGCCCAAGTTAAGTCGCCAACAGGATTAGGCTTCTCTGAGGCTTCTCTCTGTGTTTTGCAGATGGCCCTTCCTCTGGGTCCAGGAATCCCTGGTCTCTCTCTGTATGTCCTAATCTCCTCTTTTTATAAGGACATCAGTCAGATTGGATTAGGACCTATCCTAATGGCCTTATTTTAGCTTAATCATCTTTTAAAAGACCTTTTTTTTAATGCAGTCACATTCTGAGGTACCAAGGGTTAGGACTTCAACATATAAATTCTGGAGAAAACAATTGAGTACATAGTAATATGTATACAGATATTTTAGTAAATTAAGATAATGTTTAAGTCTACATTCCCCAATTCTGGTAATTAGTTATTTGCTTTAAGACATGATGGAAAATTTGATGTAATGTTTTATTTAATTTATTCAATTATAAATTATCATAAATATTTGTATTCTTTTGTTTTTATTGTTTTTAATTTTTTCATATATTTATAAATTAATTTCCACTGAGTACTACTTTACATTTTTTAAAATAAAAAATACCGAGTTTTAGAAAATGTTAATAGTTACTTATATTTATATAACACTTTCCCAGTTTCAAAATGCTTTCAATAGTTTTATTATTTAACATTTTACCACTATTAATATTTAGATTATTTTGTAGATACAAGCAGAAAAGTAGTCTTTGCTTTCGTCAATTAAGAAATTCTGAGTGACCATTAAGAGACATTTCAAGAGAACAGTAGGGATGAAATCTGAGTGACTTTTGGTTGAAAAATGAATAAAAGGTAACTAAAGAACATAATAACAAGAACATACTTAAACTAATAACAGCGAAGTAATAAAGGTCTTTCTTTACTGGTGACAATGAGTTCTTTTGTCATGTTGAAAGGAATTTCAAGGAACACATGCATGGAGAAGTTTAAACACTTCTTCATTTTTATTAGTGCTAAGGAAAATAATACACCCTCAGGCATGGAAAGCAGAGGGCTGGCTGTGCTCTGCCAGCAACTGCCCCTGGAAACATCTGTTAATCCTCCATATAATTTTGTGGTTCTTGGTAATGACCGAGAAGCCATTCAAACTATCCAACCCAATTTCCTGATTCTTCCTGAGCTTGAGTTAGGTACTCCCCTTGACCAATTCCTTTTTGGAAGCTCTTGAGGTTTGGGTTCTCGATTCAATCCATTACTTTTCTAGTTTTTCCCAGGTTAGGCTCTGCTCCTATATGGCTTTTACTGCACATGTCCAAAGTATAAAACATTTCCCACATGTCATATTGACTTCTATTGCTCCTGTTCAAATGTTCCTTTATGTCATTTGCTTTCCAAACAACAGAAGAGTTTTTCTTCCTACTCCTCCTTTAAAATGGTATCAGGCTGGCAGCACCCCTGGGGAGATTTTCTATCTACTCTGAAGATTAAATCTTCTCAGCAGCATTTCTCTGGGGTGTGTGAATGAGTCTGTAAATGCCAAGGCCTCCTGGTAGACTAAATAGAATGCTATCTTAATATCTGATTCAGCTCCTAGTTTATTGAGTTTAACATCTCATTCCCTTTGCACCCTCCCTTATTAATAACTATTTAACTACCTATGCTAACATCGCTCCTAAAAAATTAGCGATATATTTTTAATGTAATGTTGTAAAATGATTACAGTTATCTTCAGCAATTTCCAACAAACTTTGTTATACATCAGAAAATGAAAATGAAACACAGAATCAGTTGCCTAGAAAAATTCACCTATCTCCTAAAATGTTGAAATCTTGTTAGCTAAATCTATTTGCTATCTATCTATCTATCTATCTATCTATCTATCTAATCTCTCAGTTTACTTACTTGAACTCTTTGTCTAATTGCCTTAATTCTCCAATCCTAATAAAAATTTCATTGAAATAAGACAGAAATGCCAAATATACCAAAAAAACAAAAACAAAACCCAAAACAATCCCCACAATACTGGGTATTTGGCTAATTATCAAGCAATTTGTGAGACCTGCTCCTTCAAACTTGGATAACTGTTAACAATACCTATTGTTTCAGAAGTAGAGAATCTTTCTCCAATTATACTGAGTTGAAAGAAGGTGTGAATTTGTCAAAAACATCTTTTGTCTGAAATTACAATTGAATAGACTAAACCAACTTCATGCCTAGCATGAAAGATGGGTCATTGAATATACTCTAACACATTATCTGAATCCAAGGTTTTACAATGACATTTGACACAATGGTTTCTGTGCTCTACCTGATATAACAATACAAAAAGAATGAAGACCAAAACAAAGCATACATTTACAGATTTCTGGAGAAAGAAATAGTTCATATTTTTAAGAATCTTGGCTGCTGAACTAGCTGAAAAAATGTTGCATGTGGTATGTGGAACATTTAAATTCCTATGCTTCCATAAGAACTGTGTAATTTTGGAATGAAACTGTAATCAATAACTTGAAGCTGTGTACCCAGTGAAGGTGATATCCACTTTCTGCTTGTGCCTGTAAGGCATGATATATATTGTCATAAAGTTGCTGCTTTCTTTATTTTGCTTTGACAATATACCATTATGAATGATGATGGCACATGCATCTATATGAATGTTTCTCTTGAGAGAGTATCATTCACTGAAGCAGCATGTTACTGAAGAATTCTTTTAAACTGTTGAATTGGAAGATTGTTTTAGTTCAGACTGAAAAAGGAAAATTTTTTGCCCTGACTTGTGTGGCTCAGTTGATTGGAGTATCATCCCATGGACCAGAAGGTTGCAGGTTCAATTCCTGCTCAGGGCACATACCCTGGTCTGGGAAACTTTGTGCACAGAACACCCCCCACACACACACACATCTGCCAAGAATGAGAATAAGACTACCAAGACATGATCTGCTTGGGGAGGAGAGGTGGCCCATCTCTCAAAGGAGAAGGACCAAGACCTCTTCCTCAATGACTTTTATTAGGTCTGTTTTACACAAGAATACAGGTATAGCTCACCAATCATTGTCAGGAAGCAAGTATCAAACAACAGATAACATGCAAAGAACTCTGAGGGCTTAATCTGAGTCAGGGTCTGTCAGCTAAGGGGTTACAAAACTTTGGGAGACAAAGTCATTTCCTCCTCAGACTCTTACCATTTAAATGAGAGCATTCTTAGCAAAGCAGGTTTCATGGGACTTTACAAATTCTTTCTTATCCCCAATTGCCCAAGGAGCCTGCCCTATCCAGCACAGAACTGCATCACCCTCTGTCAATGTTTCAGGCTTAAGTGGAGCAAAGCCAGGAAGCCAAGAGATAAGGAGACTTCTCCCAGATTCATTGAGGACTCAAGCTATGTCAGGATAGCTGGGGGGTGAGGGTCCATCTCCCCCTTTTGCTGTGGCCCCCTGAGTCTTTCCTTGAGGGCCTTTCACGTGATCATGCCAGTCTTAGGTGACCTCTCCCTTGAGGGAATCTTACCCATCACTGGCTAACTGACCAAGCATTGGGGTCCAGATATGGATGAAGCAGAAGCAGTGCTCCTTCCAGGGAGATAAGCTTTGTCTCCTTAGTGGTTTATAGTCCAAAGGTCACTCACTCAGCCTTAGCCATGGGGGGGTTACAGCTCCTGAAACCAGGCAGGGCAGTTCCCAGCACCCTGGTGTCAGGTTTGATCCTCTGTCAGGACATGTATGTATGAGAAGGCAACCAGTCGATGTTTCTCTGTCTGTCTCTCTCTCACACCCTCCCTCCCTTTCTCTTTCTTCCTTCCTCTCTTCCTCTTTCACTAAAAATGATGAAAAATTGCCTATACCCTCTGGTGAAGATTTAAAAAAAAAAACAAAACTCTTTTTAGTAAATGAATCATAGATCCATAGTGAGTTCATACAATGAGGTATCAAGGTATAATTTTCATACATAAACATATAACTGCCATAAAATTTAGAATGAATAAAAACCAGAAAATCATTTATTTAGGGCATTATTGAGGTAAGCAGCTTAATATTGCTACTTGAAGCACATTAGTAGAATTAGATATTTATAGGTATTTTAAAGGAAAAGAATGTTTAAGTAGGATTTGTAGATTAGAGAAAAATTTTTAATAGTTTGAATAATAAAACTATAACTTTTGAGATTATCTTTTCTATCAGACAAATATCTAATCAGCATGATATTTCACAGTCTGTTCAAAAAGAAAATATTCAAGTCAAACATATATATTCTTTTAGAGTGGTACTACCCACAGCAGCTGCTAGCTACCAACATATTTTTAATTTTAAATTTAAATTAATTTAAATGCAATACAATAAAGATTCAGTTTCCCAGTTATACTAGCCACATTTTAAGTTCTCCTTAGACACATCTGGCTAGTGGCTACTTTCTTGAATAGTATAGATATAGAATATTTTTGTCATTATAGAAAGTACTATTGAACATCACTCTTCCAGAGAATTAATTAATCTTTGAGCAGGTCTATTTTACAATGCCTACATATGTCATTGAAAGAACATTCGACCCCTCCCTTTGCTTTATTTTGAAGTTTTGGATACATTTTCTAAACAAAGGATCTTACAGATCTCCTTTGCCATCTTCTCTACCTTTTCTTTTTTAACAGAAGAAAATCTGAAAATAAGGATTTACTTTAGGTTCACAATATATTTTTATTCTTGTTACTACTGAAGAGGTTACCTGTGCCATTGATCCACCTATGATAATTGGATTGAATGAACTATTTTGGGCAAATGCAACAACTAGTAGAAATATTTTATTGTAATTACCTATATTTTTGGATTTATAAGCTCTTTATCCATTTGTGTTTATGTCATCCTAGTCCTTAGATGGCAAAAAGAATGCTACCAGGAAACAGTCATTTTTTTGTAAAACATTTAAGTAACTTTTTTGGCATAGCAAGGAATTGTCTTTGCAGTTTTTTTTTTTTTTTTAATTGTAAAACTAGCTATAGTTCTAAAATGTTCTCTGTGATGATTTGGGCAGACTTATGTACTCTTTGGCTTATGATACTAGATTTGCACCTGTGATTCAATGGTTTTTGTGTATGTGTGTGTTTTTCAGATGTGCAACACATGGCAATTGACTGGCTTACCAGAAATCTCTACTTTGTGGACCATGTCAGTGACCGAATCTTTGTTTGTAATTACAATGGGTCTGTATGTGTCACCCTGATTGATCTGCAGCTTCATAATCCTAAGGCAATAGCAGTGGATCCAATAGCAGGGTAAGACATTCTTGTTTTTAGTGTTAGATCTGAACTTTTCATTAAGTCTGACAACGGTTGTGGAATATAAGACTACAGGCCCAATTTTCAAATGTGGATTTTAACAACTGCATTAGGGGAAGAAAAATGTGTGTAATTTATCAGACAGATGCTGAGAAACACTGATTCCTTAACATATCAATATCACAAGCCTATCATAACATACAAACAGCCTGCCAGCTCCCAAGACTTGCTTTGGAGTCACCAGAGAAGAGCCTCAACATAGTTTTTGGTTAAAAAGTGTACTTAGTCTACTAAGTAGACAAAAAGTCTACTTTAAGTCTACTTAGCAGTAGAACTTAAAATTAGGAAACTTTACAAAAGCTTCTTGAGAGATGTCCCATTAACAGAACTAACATCTAACACAATATTTAGTACTTACAAAAGGGGTATTGTACGTGCTCAAGAGTACTACTATAACATTGAGGTTACCTAGTTATTGATAGTAAATATTTTTTCTCTAGTTACTGATAGGTAAATACTGTAATGTTATAGACTTACTGACTTCTTCATCAGAATTTATCTTCACTTTTTTTGACTTTCAAATTTTACAAGCTGCTTTTTTGGTTAAAAAGAGATGTTATCTGAGCCTCTTTTAGCTGAAGTCTCCTTAATATTTTCTAATATTTCATAATTTATCAAAATTAGTCAGAAATGTTTAAATTTCCATCATTTTATTTCATATGATTAGGAAATCAATATGTAAATTTTGCTTTAATTTATAAACACTATTATTAGAGGAAGAGAGACAAAAATACAGAGTCCTAGCAATCCAATTCTGTCATCAGTCTGTCTTAGTCAAGGATACTGTCAAATTAATGACATACTATACAACTTTAATGGGAGGATCTGCTGGTTTTTCAGATGTAAGTTGTAAGAAAGCCTTGAAAACTGAAATTTTACCCTTGTTATTGTTTTAACCATCCCCAGGCAGTTCAGGCAGAAATGTCTGATGGAACAAATCCTAAACTGCCATAAGCCTCAGTTCAATAAATGGGAAAATATTTACTGAAGAAACAGCTGTTATCCATATGTGGACTTTTGTCACTCTTTACTTAAAGTCTGATGGAATATTAAGATGCATCATCACAATGGTTCTGATTTTGACAAGAACAGCTTGCATGTAAGAACTTTGCTAGGAAGGCTGTGTAATATAATTCTTGAATGTATCTCTATTTGTATTTGCAGCAGATGGCTTCTTGACTAAATCTGACTGCAGCAATGCTTCAAAAGCCATTAGTAAAAGAAGTTGTATTGAAACTGATTTGTTTGGGTTGTTGGATATGGGTAGTAAGAAAAAATTGGAAATTTACAAATGTGCAAACAACATTCTTTTGGCATTTTGTTTAGAAATATATTTGCTTGCATGCTTTTCCCTGCATGCACTAACTAAATTTCAAATTAGCCTTTACACAGTCTTGTCTGTCAAAAATGTTAAAAGGTGAAGCTACTGTATTTCTCCCTTCATTCTGCCTCTATTATCCTACTCTATTCTTAATAGCTAAGATCCAGAGAACCTTTTCAAATAAAACTGCCAATCTGAAATATACATACATATATATATGCATGTATATATGAATGCCATCTCTCTGTATAGCAATATATTTTATATTCTCAACCTTCCTATTTCTCCCTATCATTACATGAAAAAACCATATTTTGTCATTTTTGTCAAAGATATGGGGGGGAAAGCAACATTGTTTGCGTTTGTTCTATGCTGGATTCCTTTTGGCCTAGTAACTGTTTAAATGTAATTTTGTCATGTATCATTTATCATAATAAGTTCTTTGAAATTTTTGTTTGAGTTTTCTCTGTCTCTTCCACACATTTTCTCAATGAGCCATAGAAATCAGAGAAGGAAAAACTGAGCTCTTTTATAAATATTAGCCTGTCTGCAACACAGCACTTTCAAATATGTTCTACTTTTCTTTTAATATTAGAAATTTGGCCAGGATTAATGTGATACTGTCTAGGAAGGGAACAGCAGTTTTTTATTCTTTTACTTTTAATGTGGGACCTGATTGAGAATAATTTGAATAGTTGAGGCAAGGATAATGCTGCGTGATCCACTAAAGTGGAAACGTACACCTACCTTTTCTCCTACCCTTTCCTAATTTTATGGGGTGCTATATCTTTGGCTTTTTTGGTTATAACTTCAGTTGGAAAATATCAGAATGTATTAAAAGCTGACCTGTCTCTTAGAGCTTAACAGCTCGACCTTAATAACTATGACAATAGAAGGAGGTTTACTTTACTTCCGCAAAGACTGCATTGAAAAAATACCTCTTACTTGGCTATACTCCTCACTTCATTTTCTCAGTCTCCTATTCCATTTTTATCTAAGGACTATTATAGTATTATTACTATTATCTCTATGATATTTTTAAAATTATTATTCATTGGTTGAATATAGATTACTAATTTTCTCTAGAGTCTCAATACAATTTTCCATTGTAGGCTGGCACTCAATCCACTGAGCCACACCAGCCAGAGCTTCTCACCACAGCTTGATCTAGGCTCCAATCCAAATGTGGCAGGAAGAGATTTTTAATAAGCTCTTTCTTTTTAAGATGTTTACATTGACTTGTTATTTCAGGCTGTTTTCCGGGAGATGCTTTTTCAGATTTTTCTTTTTATTTTCAAATTGTAGCAATATTTTTTTCCAATTGTTCCTTGGATAAATTTCTTTAAAATATTATATAGTCATTAGACTTAAAAGATAGTATAGAGATCATGGTCCAATCGACATCAAAAATACCACTTCTGGCAGTGGCTGTTAAGGATCTGCTGGTTTAATGATTAAGAGCTTGATGCTGGAGTCACTATCCCTGAGATCAAATTATACCTCCACCAGCTACTAGCTCTGCAATGTGGATGCCTATTTTACCTGTTTTCTCATCTTAAAAATAGTGAATAATGTTAATACTACCCTAACACTTCCTGAGTTGTAGAATATGAGTTATCTTTAACATGTTGCCTCAAAAATAACTACTAATGTGTCCAACATTTTTATATCATTATGTCTACTATGAGACTTCCTAAAATTATTTATTTTACATAGACTAAATCTAATCTATAAGAAAATACTGAGAAAGAGGAGGAGGTATGAGAAAAAATGGTATAGCCTGGGAATAAATCTGAGATATATATATAGGAGGTTGTAGGAGAAGAGTGCAGAATAACTGTGGACAAGGAAAGTAGCAGAGGAAACATTATTTCAATAATTGGTTTTGTGCAAGATGTATTTGGATACCTTCAAGGGATTTCAAGTGATAAAGGTAAAGAATAAAATTCCTTCATAGTTTCCTTTGTGATTCAATCTGTATTTTTAATATAACATTGTTTCACTAATAAACCATGTAGTATTTGGGTCTAATAAGGGTAATAACTGAGTACAGGAGTGCAGCTAGTTTACAATTTTGTTTCCGAGTTGTGGACCTAAACTTCCTATTAAAGTCATCACACTAAACTTGAGGCAAAAATTCATTTCACCAAGAATGTCAAATTATTGCAACAATATTGAAAAGGGGGGATAAATTAATCCGAACCATGATAATTATTAGAAAAACAGTGTAAAACTAAAGAGATATTTTAATGTTAGTACTGAAGTTGAAATTGAAAATATTTGAGACTGAAATATTTTGAGGACTGGGGCTACCATGTATGAAACCCAAAATCAACAGTTATAAGACACGGCAACACTGAGAGAGAGAGGAGAAATCTCCCACGCCATGTCAACCAGCAGAAATGGAGTATTTTACAAATATAATGTATATCCTCTTTCTTTAAAGGACAGGTTTTTGACTTGTAGAGAGTGAAATGTAGAGTGACTGTAGGATTTATTTGTGAATCCATGACCCCACACCAGTACTGTGGGAAAGAGCATTACCTTGGTTCTCTGTCAGAGCAGGTCTTCTACCAGGAAGCACAGGTGTGGGGCTCAAGTCTCAGAAGTTGAATTCACACAGGAGTGATTGATGGTATTTAATAGTTAATAAATCCTTTCCCATCACCCTCCTAGATCCTCACTGTTGTTGAAACCAATAATAGCTGAAGAATTAAAATAGAATCAAAGTTAACAGCCATCAGGACACAGAATGCACTAATGAAATCCTAATATAAGATGCTGTGTGAATGTTGGAAACTAGAATATGAAGAACGTTTGCTCGTGTCTGTGAAATGGGTTTTGTAACAAGGAGATCCTTTGTATAAATATCAGGTATCTCACTGTATTAGATAGCTCCAAGAGCTAGCCTTGGTCCCAAGGGAGAGATTGCACTTACTATTTACTTGCAATAGTACATAAGTAGAATTGGTACTATCCATTGGCTATTAAACCCCTCAAACTACACTGTGGGCAAATGAAAACTACAGGTTGCACCCCCACCATTAACCACTGTCTATTGATTTGAGGTTATAGATTGTTCTGAAGTTGCTATGGATTTGAACATCAGTAAGCATGTAAAGACATGCCTCTATGTATTCTTTTTCCTCATGGAAGTATCAGTCTTGGAGCGTCTAATGCTTATCTGCAATTCTTGAATGTCCCTAATCATTTGTAATCAGGTTTATATTTTGATAGGCTTCAAATTGTGAGTCCTTATTTTCTTAAGGAAGAACTACCTTCCACATACATACACAACACAAAAATTTTTTTTTGATAACTTGATGATAAATAGGTAGATAGATAGATAGATAGATGATAGTTTCTTATCCATTTAACAGGTTTCTACAATTAGATACATCTCCCCACTGTTCAGGAGAGATATATTTCTTAAGGTCAACATAAACATAATAACCCACAGAATCTTCTTGAATATTCCTGTTCATTAGAAGAAAACACAGAAAAAATGGAGATATTCCATTAGCTCCAATAATCATTCTCTTGATTTTATGCATTAACCTATTTTAATTTCCCTTTTAGACATATGAAATTAAAGTTTCTTTAAAAAAAACAGATGAACAAAATGAACTTCTAAAAGTATGCTTTGGGTTATTAATGTATCTTTTAAAGAATCTTGGTCCCCCATATAGGAGTGGTACTTAGGTGTGGTGACCTCTGAATTCAACTAGGTGAAGGAAACTGTTAAGGAGTTAATTTCCTACTTCTTGCACTAAATAGGTGCTTAGTACACTACAGTGAAAGCACCCTAAATCTAATCAATTTGTATGAATTATTCCAGAAAAAATTGCCAATGTGTTTTCTTATCAATGGCAATAAATTCAAATAGTTATCTTTATATAACACTAACCATATTTCTATGGTTTTATCTATCTATAATCTATCTAAATATCTCTGTGCTTATTTCCTCTTTTATGCCACTACTACCTTCTCTTGGTGAGTCTAACATTGCTGGATAGCATTTAGGTTCACAGAGAAGTACCTAAGCAATGGGCATCTGCCTATATTAGGCCAATATACTAAGTGCCTCAGGAGCATCACCAATTACTACTTTTCAATCTAAAGTTACTTTTAGGAGTTGTCAAAGTGAACAGGCAAGACAACATGCAAATATTTGTTTCATGGTCTGCAATATTTTGCCTGAACTTAGTGGTTTACTCAAGGATATAAATCTGTATTAGCTAACATATGTGACTCAAATTCTTCTCCTTAATTAATTTCATCTAGGCTCAAATTCCTCTCTAGGTCTTTTCATATGTTCATGAATGGCATTATCTTTAATTACTGTCTTCTTCAGTTACAAATAATTTTCTATTACATTGCTATTAGCCTGGGAATGTAGAAAAGCAACTTGGAATAATTTATCTTCAGTTCAGCCTTTACTGGAAACTTAGCCCAAATTGGTTCAACTTCTACTTTGCTCTTGACTCATATCATTTTTAATGTCAAAATAGCACAAAACATTCTATATGTTCTCTTTCTTTTTTACTCTATAGTTTCTCAATGTTTGCTAAGTTTATCTCTAAACTACTCAGTTTGCAATTCCATTTGTAGAATTATACACAATGTCTTCCCAACCTTCCAACCACTTCTGAATCCTCACTCTCACTAATCTTGTCCATTCAGATATGGTGATAGAAAAACAATTGTGTAGCTTAAATTATAAAAGAATTTCCATTTCACTTAAAAAATCTGGATTTAGGATAGTCACTATGTTTTAGCGGCTCGACAATATCAATAAGAGCATGGATTCCTTATTCTTCTTTGTTCTGTGATGTAAACTCTAGTGTGTGCTTTTTAGGCCAATTCCTCTGTGGTCATAAGATGGATACTGACGTTCTAGGGATCTTGTGTAGAAATACGGTATTTAGTTTAAAAAATGCTGTTTCCCCCTTAGGTGTAGAAAGGCTCACAAAGCAGACATTTCTTCATGCCTTCCTGGTCAGAATTGGGTTGTATGCCCACCTAAATTTTTAATGTCGCCATATGAAACACAGAGGAACACGGTTGTGAGATTAGGTCCGAGCTGACATGGAAGAAAGAAGAAGGGATTCTGAGCCACCCACCATCATCTACTGAAACCACTGTCGTATGAGAGTCTGTTCTCATGTGCAGCCCTTCGTCTTTTATTTTTCTTTCCAGAAACTTCAAGGCTTCTTTTCACTTCACCAACTCTGGAATACCAAACAATATTTTGTTTCAGTTCTTCATTCCCTCTTCAAAAAGATGACCCCATTTCCTTTTAAGCCAAAATTATTAAAACTCATTCTGAAAACTATTTTTCGTTATCTCTTTTCAAGATAAATAAATGACAGTTTGTATCTTTGTTTGCTTTTCTGTAACATTTTCTACAATACTGAGACGTAGCTAGGGTGGGGCACTCTAGAGAGCCAACTGGTATATATTCTCTTTAACCTTTAAAAACATAGTTTAGAAACTGACAGGAGCTTTTACTTCTATCAGTTCCCTTGACACTTTGGAAAGCTGTATGAATATTTGTAAGCCACTAGGGTAATAATAAGCAATTTATTGTTTTAATTTCATTTTTTAAAGTTTATTATTTATTTATTTATTTATTTATTTATTTATTTATTTATTTATTTATTTTAAGAGAGTGGAGAAGGGAGGGCAAAAGAGAGGGAGAGAAACATCAATGTGTGGTTGCCTCTCATGTGGCCCCCACTGGGGACCTGGCCCACAACCCAGGCATGTGCCCTGACTGGGAATCAAACCAGCAGCACTTTGATTCACAGCCTGCGCTCAATCCACTGAGCTACACAAGCCAGGGCTATTGTTTCACTTTTAAAAGTGAATTGACTCTCAAGTGAAATGAAAGCTTTCTTACTCTTTGTCAGAGAATAGTTTATATACTGGAAGAATTACTGTCATTATTAGGAAAGAATAATTTATTATTTCAATTAGTTAAAATTATTATTATTATTATTATTATTATTTTAATCTTTACCTGAGGACATGTTTTCATTGACTTTTAGAAAGAGAAGAAAGGAGGGAGGGAGGGGCAGAAAGAGGGAAGAAAAAAGAAAAGGAGAAAGAGAGAGAGAGAAGAGAGAGAAGAGAAAAACATCCATTGGTGGCCTTCAGGGTTCAACCCCAACCTAGGATCAAACCTGCTACCTGGACATGTGTCTGAACAGGAATCAAACTGGCAACCTTTTAGTGCATGGATCGTCACTCCAACCAATTGAGCTATGTAGCCAGGACTACTTATTTTTAATATTTTTTGCATAGACTTTTATAAAAATGGGGAATCTATATGATCCAGTGTTATTATTTTTGAAAATATAAGGACAGCTTTCCTATGTCACACAGGTGTGACCAGGACATCAAGATAATGCTATAATCTATTCTTTCATGGAATTTGGCATATAACAAAGTTATGCATCAAATATCAGTTTGGATCAGTAGATATGGTTATTATAGTTTACAAAAAATTATATGCAACAACAAAAAACTAAGTGGTAATTAATTTGAAATTTCTGAGTTAAATAATTGACCAGGCCGTAAATATTATTTTCAAAAACTGAGGGAAACATCCTTAATTTGTAAACACCACAAAGAAAAAAAGAGGTAAAATTTAAAAGCAATAAATTAACTACTTGACACAGTTCCCTTGGTTTATTATCTCTCTTTCATGCATAACATAAATAGAAAAACAGGAAGTAATAAAACAACAATTATCTTAATTCTGGTTTCTATTGCATTCCACTTTACTACTGAGCCTCACAAGATATTGAAACAAAGTTATCATTTTCCTTTCAGATATATTTTAAGTGACTTGAGAGAAATTTGCCTGGCTTTAAAGTCAAAAGTGGATATTCCAAATCAAATGCTTTTTACTCAATATTTTTTAATCTTTCAAAGGGAAAGACAAATATTGAAGGTGTTAATCTTCTTTCAGTTTGAGTGAGATAAGCACTTGTAACAATTGTGCTTAGAAAGTAGGTATCATACATTGTTATTTCAAGCTATACCGTAAAGCTATAGTAATTAAAACAGTATGGCACTGTCATAAAAACAAACAAATAGAACAATGGAACAAATTTAAGAGCTCAGAAATAAAGTCAATAAATATTTGACAAGTGGGCCAGGAATACTCGATGTAGAAAAGACACTCTCTTCAATGAATTGTGCAGGGATAATTGAGTAGTCACATGTAAAAAATAAAACTTATACCTTATGCCACTTACAAAAATTAACTCAAGGTAGATTGTAGTCATAAATGTAAGACATAAGAATAAAGCTCCCTGACATGGGTCTTGGTCATAAACTATTGGATATGGTACCCAAAGTATGCATTCATACATACATGCATACATAAATAAGAAAGACTACATTAAATTTAAAAGTTTCTCACAGCAAAAGAAAGCATCAACACACTGAAAAGGACAACCAATGGAATGGGGAAATAAATTTGCAAGCCATATACCTGATAAGAGGTTAATATGCAAAATATATTATGAACTCATATGATATACAACTCAATAACAAAAAAAAACTCTAAATAATTATATTTAAAAAATAACAAGGAACCTGAATAGACATTTCTCCAAATATGATATGTGAAAAGCCAACAGGTACATGAAAATATACATGACATCATTAATCATTAGAGAAATACAAATAAAAACTACAATGAGATATCACCTTATGTTTATTAGAATGGCCCTTATCAAAAAGACTAGAGATAACAAATTTGGACATAAATGTGGGGAAAAGTGAATACTTGTGTATTGTTGGTGAGATTGCAAATCAGTACAGCTGTTGTGAAAAATTGTATGGAAGTTTCTCTAAAAATTAAAAATAAAACCACCATATAATGTAATGATTCCATTTGGGAATATATTCAAAGAAATGAAAACAATAACTCAAAAAGTAACCTGCATTCTCATGTGCATAGCAGCATTTTTTATAATAACCAAGATGTGAAAACAACCTAAGCATCCATTGATGGATGAAAGGATAAAAAAGTTTTGGCATATTTATACACAGTGGAATATTATTTAGCTTTTAAAAATAAACAAACAGGGAAATCTTACCATAAGTGACATCAGAGATAGACTTTGAAGACATTTGGCTAAATGAAATAAGTTAGAAGAGGAAGGAAAATTGTGTATGATCTCACTTATCTGTGGACTCTTAAAAAGAAACAGAAAAAGAGGTCGGTGTTAGATGGCGAGAAGAGGGCAAATTGGAGGAAGGCAGTCAAAAGTTATTAACTTCTAATTAGAAGCAAAAAATGGGCACAAGATACAAACTTCAAATTACTAGGGCTGCAATTCAAGCATGACAGTGGCTAATATGGCCGTGTGTTTTGTAGGAAAGTTGTAAAGAGAGTTCATCCCAAGGGTTCACATCACAAAGGGATTTTTTTCTTTGTTTTTTCCTTTCTTTTCTTTTTCTTGTATGAGAAGATGGATTATAGCTGAATTTATTATGCTAATAATCTCACAATATATTTAAATTAAACTATATTGTATGCCTAGGACTTATAGGGATGTATGTCAATTATTTCTCAATGAAACTGAAAAAAATGGAATAAAAAATGTGCTTAGGTAAGCATTTAAGTGCATATAAAATATGCCCTAATAACAAAATAATTTAATCATTTTGATAAAACCAAAATAAACAATATTTGTTATTCTTCTTCATAATGATTGAATATAGTTATGGTAACATAATCAATGACCAAAATACTTAATAAATCTCTGTATTGATATCCTTAATCTGGTTTCATATGCATAAGATGAAAGAAAAAAGCTACATAAAAGGTAAAATATTCCTGCTTTCTGAAATTTTCTAGAGGTGTTTCTTTTAGTCTAGATCACAAAATGGAACTTAGAATTGGGAAATTAATTAATTTGAAGGTATAGCCAAGTAGTCCATTTATTTCATAAATTCAAACACCTATCTAAAGTGTTTGGAACTCTACAATGACCAGAAAGCCTCCTAACTGATAATATGCTCTGATTCACTTCTTTAAGTAAGCACAAATACCCTGTGTTAGTTTTATTTAATTTATCATATTATAGAAATAATTTGGTAAAGTTATTTTGATTGTATGCATACAATTTAATTACTTATCAGTGAAAATGACTGCATTAGACAAATACAATTTTCACAGGGTACACTCTAAAGTTTGAATGGTAGAATAATCTTACAATAGAATAACAGAATAATAAAATAGAATAATCTTACAACAATTATGTGCATTAGAATAATGGTAGTTGCTTTTATAAACTCTAAAATCATTACATAATACAAATAAAATCATATTTTACATTCATATGAATACAATGAAGATATTATAGGTTGGTGAACAGCTTCCTCCATGTGGTGATTCTGGGATCGAGTTTACTTCCATTTTACAGCTCTAGAATTTCATAAGGCCTTGGGATATTCTGTTCCCAACTAGCAGAAAAGGAATCAACTGGATGTAGAGGGATCAGGGAAATGTAGCACCTGGCTAAGCAGTTGATTGCATATGACAACACAATATTATGGAAGTGAGAACATGTGTTTGTAATAAATACTTTGCCATTTTTTCCACAGTTGTCTTCTGGCTACCAAATACTCTTACATACAGCTCTTACTATACATAGAATATACTACATTTAGGTCAGAGTAGAAGATCTCCAAGTGAGGTGCAGTTTTCTCTATTGTGTCCTTTCTTGGGTTCTTGTTACAAAGCCATTTATGAACCAAAAATGATATGTGTACCCACTGTTCCCTTCACACCCTATAAAAATTGACGGATCAGCATTGGAATAATAAAAACTGCCATTTGGGAAAACAGAGGATAGAAACATGTAGGAGTCAAAGTACAGAGCAGTAACAAAATCCTGCCAGGCAAGTGAAGTGAAGACCTTCTGCCCTGGTGGTTTGAAAGTCTCTTGTGTAGAGACTTCTTTTTACTGCAGTTTTTCCTCCTTATCCACTGTTCTTCTTTCCCTGTGCTTCCACTGGGAGGTTCTTTCCAGTCTGTTGTATTCAATACTGTAGCTGAAGTTGAAAATAGGGAATATTTTTCCCATGGGGAGTATATATATTTCAGACTGTTTCTTATTCCTTTCAAGTTATTTTATGGCTTAAAGAGACAAAGGATTTTGTAATCTAAGCTCATGGCATTTGCTGTTATCGATTGTCTTGAAAATTAGTAGAATTTTAATTTCTTTTTCAGCTATCACATCTATGTTACAATAACTACACTCAAAGTTGTATTTTAGAAATAATTATCAAGTCAAATTTATTTCTTTCCACCACATTCTTTTGGTTTCCTCTTTTATACTGCTAGTATACAATGAGGTCTGAAAACAATGCTTTAGTTGAAAGTGAACACCTTTTGTATAAAGGCTAAATTCCTTTGTTTAATCAAAAAGTATCAATTGGCTTTCATTGCTCAAAGGCTGTTTTCAGTATTTTTGATCCTAACTATTCAAGACCTAGAAGCAACTGATTTTCCAAACCTAGGAGGCCCCAGTTTGGATTTGTTCTATTCCCTTTCTTTTTTTTTTTTTAATTATTATTCTTTTCTGGTGGAGGGATCTATGAACCAATTCTAACTTGCATTAATTTCTCTGTAACATCTTGCCAAAATAAACATATAGTAACTAATGCAACTTCTAATATACTTTTAAATTTATTTCCTTAAATCCAAATGTTCAATAAATACTTGTTTTTCTTTTTAACATATTTTCCAAGATACTGAAAATAATAATTTTTATTGAATATTTTTAACCTTGATGGCTTTTAGTGCTGCTACCACCCTATCATTGAGCCAATGGAGTTTAGGTTTTCACGAAGGTAGTTCTGTTCTGTGCTACCAACTTCTGAATTTGTTATGTAACACTCGCTGCTATAAATGTATATCCTTGCAGTGGATGGTACAAGGAATTTGTTTTTCATTTTTATTAGATTCTAATGCATGTGCCTAGTTATCAGGCAGCTTTTTTTTCCATGTAGAGGTACAAAGATGGAAGCTCCTTTCATCTCATGGTTCCTATCACCTCTGGGGCCTCGGAATCCTCTGATTTTTGACCAGATAGAAGAAAATCACATCTGCTTTATTAAAACTCCAGCCCAACCATGACATACATCATTTTGGTGATATTCCACTAGTGTCATCTAGTCACTTTGTTACATCTGAAGACAAGGGGACTAGAAAATATGGTTTCTAGCTGGAAGCTGTTAACCACTCCATGGGCTTTCTGGTTAACAGACAACTATCTTTGCTACTCTAACCACTACCTGATTTTATTATTGTTGTTGTTGTTGTTATTATTATTATCACTATTATTATTATTGCCTTTTGGTTACTGACAAATTAAAAGCAGAACAGGTTAGCATGTCAAAGTCCTTGTTTTAAAGAAGTACTTTAAATTGGGTGAGTTTGTTTCTTTTCAAAGTTTTTACACTCTCCTGAACACTCAGAATTCAGGTTTATTATTTTATCTTGAATAAGACACTTTCATTAGATTCATTTTTCTCTTGTTTCACAAATCCAGATAATCTATTCAAAATTTGCCTGGAAAGTGTACAATCAGATAAACAAGTACATTATACCCTGGCCAATGACTGGAATGACAGGCATCTCCACATTGGGACAGTTTCTTTATTTAATTGGTTCCAGATTCCTAGAACTTAAATACCCTCTTCTCTGAAGGGACTAGAAACACCATGAGAACATTTTATTTCCAACTCTTTTTAGGCATCGGAATGATAATTGTTCTTCTATTTGTGCTTTTTAAGATCCCACCACTAGTCATAGAATGTCATGGTTTTCCGGTTGAGTGTCTTGTATTTTATTTGATACATGCTAGGTTATTATTTATCTTTTTTGTTTGTTTGATTTGGAGCATACTCTGAATAAATGTAATGTTTTCAAAAATTCTGAGAGTAGAGGACAAAAGGGATTGTTAGTGGGGGTCATAGAAGTTGTAGAGGAGAAACAGAAGACAGTTGAAATAGTATAATGATAGTGTATTTTAGAAAGAGTTTTGACACTAACAATAATCCTAACTCCAACTGGCTGAAATAATAAATTAATTTATTTTCTCACTTAAAAGGAAGGCCAAAGAAAAGCAAGCTTAGATGGATCCAGGCTTGGTTGAATTAATGTCACAATGACATCATTAGAGAACCTTATCACTTCTATAACTCCAATTTGGCATCTAGCGCTACATCCTAATTCCTTTCTCCTCATGGTCATAAAGTGTTACAAGTGGGAACTGAGGAAAGCTACTCACTATTCTCAAGCAAGCTGTCCTCTAAACAAGGACTCTAAATCTATTACTTTAGTCTGAATGGGCTACATAGTGTTATTTTCTCACACCTGGAGCAGTATCGGTCTCTGGGAGAATACCGTGTGCTGTTTGGATTTGTGTTAATTAGCATTCATCCCGAGATCTGAAGTGGGTTCAATTTCCCTAAGTCACTTGGGCTCTGGTAGTGGTAGGAGTGTGGGGAATTACTGCTCTTTGAATATAATCAAGTTTCTATTAAGGAAAAATTACCTGAAAAAGCAAAACATAATTTCAGTGACAATGGAAGAGAGATGTATGGATTAAGTGACATGGAATATTTGCTGTGGAACGCAGACTACTTGACAGCAAAATTGTCTTCTTCCTGACGGATATTTTGAGGTTCCTTACAAAGCCCTGTGACTAGTAGACAAGGATGGTAATGGAAGTGGCCATGATGATGACGATGACGATGACAAACATGACAATGAAAACGGCATTGATAAACCATCGAGGGTAGGGCTTGCCTCAACAAGGTGGTTATTGAAACTGCAGCTATCAGACATCTCTTTTGTTAACTTGAAGCATGTTAAATTTAAAGAGCAATCCCTAATTCATTCCATAGGTAAAGATACTTTAAGGATCTTTACTGACTTCCCCCAAAATAAGACAGACATATGTTTAGATGATTAAAGATAAAGACATTTCTAGTTAAAAAGTAGCACTAGCTGCTGGAAACCCTGCCTTACTCTTTGGATCTGGATATATTTCTATTATTTGAAGACAAGTACCTGAATAGGATAAAAAGACTGATAATACATAAATTGGAAGTTGTTTAATAAAGAAAATATTTCTAAGACAGGCAAGCCTGTTTTTTTATTAAATTTTCATCATTATTTTATATATTAAATTCTATTTATCAGTCAATATTGCATGATTTAAAGAATGTTAACTGAATTTTATTAAAATTAATTATATTAAGATAAATAATATTTAAGATAAATTATATTAAGATAAATGAGTGATAAATCACTCATAAGGCTTCTTTGTTTTGTAATGATTAAAAGCCAAATCCAACTTTTTTCAAATGAAATAGGAATGTTTATTTTAACCAGTTATAAATAAATTTAAAGGATTGGTGCCACTGCCTTACACACTTTTAATTGATAGAATTTTTTGAAATATATCTTAGCTGTGGCATTTTTTCAG
Organism: Anoura caudifer; assembly: GCA_004027475.1. NCBI lineage: Eukaryota > Metazoa > Chordata > Mammalia > Chiroptera > Phyllostomidae > Anoura > Anoura caudifer. Next base: position 127,435 of record PVKU01003210.1, read on the forward strand.
AGCAGTCTTATTAAAGGTTTGAATTAGAAAGGACATTACATTATATATTCATCACAATAATATTCCTAGAGTTAATATTGTAGAGCATATGTAAGCCAGCTGAGACAAACTATACCACAATACTATCTGGAACATTCTGTTCTGCCCTTTAAATTTATGGTCAATATGTCACCCGGAGTTCATAGTGAGCTCATCTGTGCCCTGTGAACTTCTCTGTGATGGAGGGGGCTTTATCAGACACACTCTCATGTATGACCTCAAGCACCCCAGAACCTCAACATTATTTCATCATTCCCCTATTCTGCATATGGAGAAGTAAGATCAATTAATTAGCTTTGCATTATCTCTCTTGTTTTTCTTGTGCTTTCTGCTATTTCAGAATGTGAATTTGAAATTCTGACAGGGCCCATTTTTTTGAGACACAGAGAAAGAAAGAGATTAATATCAACAAAAAAAATGTTACTGAAAGTTTACTTGGAAACAGTCATTGTTCTAAGCACTTCCTTTGTATTGATCAGTTTAATCTTTACAGTAACCTCTGAGGTACTTCGTACTATTATCTTCTCTTACAGATAAGGGTTAGAGAGGTGAAGTACTAGCCCAGAGTCAAAGAGCCAGTTAAATGCTGCAGTCAGGAGTCAAACTCGTCACCCCACCGCCTGCACTCTAGTCATCTGTGCTGCACTGCCAGGAGCAAGCCTTTTGTGCGGGAGCTTTAGGGTGGAGTGCGTAGGGATCTGTGGTGCCGGCATTCAGCCAGAAGACTAAGTACTACTCCCTGAGGTGCAATGTGGGAATTTTTAACCTGTACAAGGGGCATCTGTAAGTTTCCATGTTTATGAATTCCATGAAAATGAACAAAAATAACACACAGAATTTGTTGCTGAAAATTTAAAAGAAGAAACTAGAAGTTGTTCTGGAAAAGGAAAAAAGTGGAAAGATCAGTTTTGCCAGAGTTTGGGACAGGGGAGTAAGGAGAGGTGAATGGATGAAATACAGAACTGCTTCAGGGTCATGAAACTATTGTGTATGATTCTATGATGATGACTACATGCCATTGTGCATTTACCAAAACCCGTATAACTAAATGTGCCACACAAAGAATTAACACTAATGTGAACTATGGACCTTACTTAATAATGCATCAATATTATTTCATTAATTGTAAAATATATAACACACTAATGCCAGATGGTAATAATAGGGGGGACTGTGAATGTTGAAGAAAGGGATATGTGGGTACTCTATCCGGTCAATTTTCTATAAACCTAATGCTCTAAAAATAAAGTCTATTAATTTTTTATAAATGGAAGAGAAAAGAAACTACATTGTGAGTGATCATATGACTGTATTTGTGGATCAATCAGGAAACAGATGACTACTTTCAGAATAACTGGATCTGTTTTGCTTTTGTGCTGACATCCAAAACTTCTGCATTCTCACTCAGTTACAGCCAAATTGTAAAAAGTGCCTTTCTGAATTCTGGGTGAGCCCAAGTCTCTTTCTTGCCTCAGCTACTCCCTAAATAGAAATGAAGTACCATTAGAAAACATCATTAACTCTTATAAAGCCACAGGGGTACAACAAAAGAGTCTTTGAGTGCTTTCCCTAAAAGTGTAACTTACAAGGACAGAAGAAAGAAATCTCCCCAGCATCTCTTACTGTGATTGTAATGATAGCTCTATTTCCCCTGGCCAATCAGTCCTTGTCAGTATGGGGGTGTTCAAGGGGAGTTCTTACTCTCAATTTTAGACATGATGTAACTTGCACTGGCTGAGAAAAAAGGAGGTAGATAAGTACTGTTTTTCTGTGGAATGAAAGTGATTTGCTTGCACTTTTCTCACCATTCAAGTCAGAATTTGAGAAGGAAAGGGATTTAGAAACTGAGAGGTCCAATGGACCTGTAACTGTGCTGTCTCTGCACAGTTGAAGCTCAAAGTGAGACTGGCTGGCATCAAAAGCAGTGTGAGTGAAATCAGCGGAGGAGGGATTATTAGAGAAAGCAGAGTAAGGAGAGAATGAAAGTATAGTCCAAAGTATAGCTGACTTACTCATGCAGGAGAAATGTTTTTTTAGGTGTCATTTTCTAGAGTTAGTGGTTTGCTTTCCCCCAAAAAGAGCAGGTCTCTGTTTAGAAATGACTATGTGAGTGGCATGAACTTCACTATCATATCTATTTCTTCAGGATTGTTGGGTTTACTTGGTCCTCATACGTCTTTATAAAAAAAACGAGATTTTAAAAAGGTAGCACAATTTTAGAAGAGAAGGTCTAAGCCCACACCATGAAATAGGTGTTGCTATATACTATTTGGTAGGAATAGAAGTATGCAGACATACTAACAAATGGTATATAAGTGCTCTAAAATTAAGAGTTTCTGTAATTGGTACCACCAAATCCACCATGAATATATTAATGACATGTTTAGTCAGACTAGTGTTAGTTTTCCTCTGTTCAGATTTTTATTCTTTTTTGGCAATGAGGAGGGGAGTGGCATCTTTTTTGTGTGTCAACCTGCCCCCAGATCTCATCTTCATTCCGCATTTGCATCAGGTTGGCATTGGACTTGCTGCTTCCTGTTTTCAATGTGGATACATTAAGTGGTGCAAGCTTAAACTTTTGTCCTTAGAAAAGACAGACCTTTCCTTACTGCATGACAATGATAATCTTGTTGCTGTTGACCTTGCAATTTCTGTCCCTGCATGCTATTGCACCCTACAGTGCGGGACTAGTGATAGTGCCGTTCTCCTCAAGCACGTCAAGTGTGGGTGCCTGTCCTGAAAAACTTCGCAATGTAAGCCATCGGTAGATTTTCCTGAAACCTCCCATGATTTTAAATTGTGGGGGGTGGGGCACAGAAATTGCAACATTAATTAATAATCAAAATATTTCTTTACAATCTTTACTTACATATGCTCTAGATTTGCAGTCAACTTTGCCTTACTAAAGGCACAATGCCTTGGAACCTCCTGTGATTACGATTACCACTAGGTGATCTTGCATTTTACTCTACCTGCCATGGTTTTTATAATCCATTTGCTTTTATTATTCATTTAGTCCTCACAAAAGCCTATGTAATATGTGTTATTTATTATACCTATTATATAAATCAGGAAACTGAGGTGAGGAGAAATAAAATACTTGTTAAATGTCACACAGTTAGCAAGTAATGAAGTCAGAATTTGAATCCAGAAAATTTTGCTATAGAATTCCTGATTAGTTATAAACTTTGGGACAGAAGCAATTTAATTAAATGAAGAGTATACACATAAAAGTTACTATTTTGTAACAAAATATTAGTGTTATTATTACTACTGTTATTGTAATTATTTTCTCTCATGGCCTTTTCTCTTTCACAGTTTCTACTGAAAAATTTGGTCATAATTGTGTGGTTCAGGGTTTTAAATTACAATAGTGATTAAATATGATTGCTTCATAGTTCATGTCTTGCACAGTATGCCTCACTACTCTGAGTAACTGATTTTCTCCCTAAACATACATATAATAGAAACTACTATTTTATTTTCTAGCAGGTGGAGAGCAGTCTTGTTTGAGTGTATGTCATTTCCAACAGATACAAGCTGTCAGTTAACTTCTGGTAAAATAGGATGTTGAATCAGACATTTGTGCAATTGATGCACAGACTAGCCCACCCAGATGACAACATACCATATCACTTGACTCTCTATATGAATATACTGAAATACCCTTTGTTATTTTATTTTAGATTTCTGATTTAGACTTTTTGCAACATATCCTAATTCTTACCAATTTTCTTTAGCAACTGTTTTTTGTCTTAAAACCACTATACTTCTTTTAATTTAATAGTTATAGCTTAGTTAATTTTAGTTCTCCAACATGAGATATCAAATAAATGATGTTGAAAAACCCTGACAAAAACAGATTTCAAAAAGTGAGGGAGCTGAATTAACACTTGCATGTCCAGATTGGTCATATATAGCCAGTGTCTATTCTGGTGAGTTGATACCTATCTTGTATTGTTTAATAATTATTTTATTACCACAACTGGAAATAAGAATAATCATATTACTTATTGTGTGTAGCAATTGGGTACCTTTTGGTGCCTCTTTTGGTTTATTCATATAAATATAATATTTGGAAAATATAAGAAGAGAGATATGGGTCAAATTAAAAGTACTAAGTGTTCCCTTTAGCTGCATATACACTAAAAATGGAATATTACAAATATCACCCTCACTTCTGCACAAGGGTGACATTTGTGAAACATTTCACATATTCTGTGTTTTTATAAAAATGTATATTTTATGTTCTTTGTGTATGTAATAATAAAGCAAGTGTTACATGATAACAAATGGAGATTCTGGGTGAAAGGCTTATGGGAATGATTTCTATTATTTTTGCAACATTTTACAAGCCTGAAGTTACTTAAAAAGTTTAAAAAATTGTATCTTGACAAGTAAAAAGTAACAATAAAGTAGCAAACTTTTAAAGTAATATGTTTAAACTAGATCTGGATGAACCCTGACAGGATAGGTGCTTTTGAAGTGCAGAGGTTTCATGTTTTATGGGTATTACATTTTAATTTTTGGCTTTGCTAGTACTAATCTACATTAAAATAATACATTTTTCTAAATCTTTTAAAAATTTTGTTTAAAACCTATATGAATTTAATTAGGATATCTTATAAATGCAAATTATTGAAATAATGCTATTACCAGAGGGAAAGGGATGTGAGGGGAGAGAGCAGGTAAAGAGGGAAAAAAGATGAGGGAAGGAGACTTGGCTTGGGATCGTGAAGACACAATACAATATACAGATAACATATTATAGAACTGTATACTTGAAACATGTATAATTTATTGACCAATGTCACCAATAACAATATGACCAATTCGATTGTCAACAAAAATTATTGACAATGTGACCAATAAATTCAGTAACAAATTTAAAAGATAAATATCTATGTTTAAATTAGTCTTCCTAAAAGCTCTTGGAAAAAGTTTGAATGAAAACTATGAGTAGAAAAAAAAGAATGCTACTTATCCTTTATTCAGATGCAATCAATAAATACATTCACCTGTAGATACATTCATAAATACAAATTATGATAAGTGCTATATGAATACAAGAAATGCATTGTTATCAAGACTGATAGAGAGTATGTTAGTTAATTGGCCAGTGGTTCACTGAGGAGGTGACTGGAGATGTTACCAAAAGAGAAAGACAAGAAAATCATGGAAAGGGAAGTGGGAATGTTGGTAGGGTGAAGGAGAATTGTAAAGAGAGGGCAAAGCCTATTGCCTAGAAGTGAAAAAGAGGGTCATATTTGAGAAACTGTGGGGAGGGGGAAAGGTAGTGTGGTTTAAATTCAAAGAGGAGGTAGTATTTGGGAAGAGCCCTGACTTAAGTAAATAATTGGTGTCCGGTTCTGAATTTGGTAACCTTGTTTCATTTATGGCTGGTGATTTCTAATTTTTCTTTGAGCCCCCAATTTCTGTGACTTTTCTGAAATGTACTAGGGATTAGAGTTCTCTGGCTATTTTATCTAGGTGCTCTTGTTCATTCAACATTCTGGCTGTGCAATATTTTTAAAATTAAACAATTAATGATTATATTTTATTGTCTATCATTGTTATATATGTTTATTAGGAAGGTACATTCTTGGGAAGTATGGAAAGATCAAATAAAATGTAGTAAAATAGAAGCAGGAGTGAGATGATTAAAAAGCTGAGCCATTGAGTTGGTGGGTCAAATAAAAATAAGAAAATCATAGTAACTGGTTTTATTAGTTGAGTTGGAAAACATTACAAAAATAATCAGCAAAGGAATTCTAGACCAGCTGCTACTGTATCTCCAGTTGTCTTATTTCTTGTACCCTCTAAAGGCTATAGAGGGTGAGTCTGTACCCTCTAAATACCAGAGTTGTCTTCTCTTTAATGAGGCTGTAGGGGATTTAAAGCTGCTTCCTCAAAACTGGATTTCAGCAAATTTTGTTTGTTATTGTCACTGAAAGAAATATGACTCCCAAATAAGCATAATTATAATGACTACAGAGAAAAAGCCTGGAACTTGGGTTAGAATACTTTGGGTTGCATTCTAGCTTGGTATCCTGATGGGGTTTTTAATGAAAGTATATGAAAAATTACTTATCTAACACTGAAAAAGCATAATTTGTCAAATGTGAGAAAGTTTATCTGCTTTTTTTATCCTCATTAGGAAGCCATAGAATTAAATATGGTAACTTATATAAAATTGCTTTGTTTTCTAGAGATCATGTATATGTCAGCCAGCTTATACTATTCATTTCTTTAGCTTATCTAGTATGAACTCTGATGGATAGAAATACAACTTGGAGGATTTCTTTACCACATGTTACCACAGCAAGAGCTTAATAATGATTGAGTTTTATTGCCACACCCAACACTAATTAACAGAAGTCAAACAAACAAAAAAACTCCACAAAAGTCTTAGTCTCTCTACTTCTTCAGTCAGTTATTACAGGACCAGTAACTTCTCTGCAGGATTTGTTTCACTAATTATCATTTCCAACCTCTGCTTTCTTGTAGACAATTGATTTTCCACAAAAAAAACAGCAAGGCAGCCTCAAAATTTGAATGCTTTTTTTAGAATATTCCCAAATACTTAATATGAAATAGGTCCAAGATAAAATATTCTTTTGCAGAGTATAATAATTTTGAATGGTGTCAAACCAGGAGTTGTAATCTTGATTTTGTCTAGTCATCTTATTGATGCATTCCAATGTAAAATCACAAATTATCATATACTAAGAAGGTCATCAGTCAGTAGAATAATCTTGCAACATAAAATGGTATTATGACAAGGCTGAAGGGTTGTTATTCATTTTGTAAACTTCAATTCAAAATACTTTGTGATATAAACCTTTAATGTCATTTTATGAAAATATGCAAATTTATTTAAACAGAAAAAAGTTTATAAATATACAACCTAAACATATCTGTTGTGGAATAAACTGTTTCCTTTGTCTTAAATTAGGTATTTTCAAAAGAAGACCTTCAGACAAGTATTTGTGTTTAGGTAGGCTATTTAGGTGATTATTTCAAGAAGAGAGTGAAGGATGTGAAGAAGAGTAAAGGAAGGAAGGGAAGCCAGTACAAGGCTGTTACTAAGGTAACCGGGGGGAAGTGGGGCTTAATTCTCCTTAGAACTTCCACAGAAGCATATGCAATGCTTGTCAGAACTAACTACTCAAGGATTGACCATGACAAATTCCATTCCTCTATTGGTTAAGCGATGCCCTTGGTATGTTAATTTTCCAAGCTTATATATGTGATCTGCCTATTGAATAAGACATAGTTTGCTTAAAGTGAGGTGGGGTCAATATATAGAAAATGAAAGCTCATTTTTAAGTGACCACCATAGATTACACAAGAACTAGAAGCCAAGACTCAGAAGCATGGCAGGATATCAGAAACATTATTTCATATTCCCTTGTAAACTTGTGATAAACCACTCATATAATATAGTTTCAATCATCCAGACCCAGTATTATTGTTTTTATTCTTATATTTTCAAAACTTTTTAATTAGTTGCATGTGAACAAGTTTGCCTGCCAAAGTTTCCTGGATCTTGACAGAAGTTATGAGACTTTTGGGTCAATGATAAAGTGCTTTGTTACACACAGGACAGCAGACAACAAGAGCTGAATGCTCAAATTGGTTCCCCTCGTTCTTAAACATCATTTAAAAGATACAGGATAGGAACAGGATGTTTACACTCTGGAGGAAGGCTCCAGAGACAGTTCTGAAAGATCATAAATGCCCCCACCGCCACCTTCTTCGTACTTCCCATAGTCTAAAGTCATCGCTCCTCCGAGTACTGGACTTGGCTCTCCCTCCACATTCACAAAATCTGGAGGAGCTAAAACTTCATCTTTTTTTCTCTCCCAGTCTTCTACTCCATCCAAAACTTTGTCGGGAAGGGTCATGTAAATCAGGAACAGTTAATATTTATAAACTATGACCAGAATTAAGTTTGAAGCTGTCAATCTTATTCTGGACAGGCTTTTATCTGGCAGTTGTACCTTTTAGGCTAGTTTGAGGTTGCCATTATAAGGTAAAGAAGGATACATTATGTTGAGGAATGGCTAGGAAAGAATTCTGACATTTCAAAAGAAGTCTGTAAAATTCCCTATGATCCTCAAATCTTTTCATCTGACCTTTTATCCTATTCACACACCAGCAAGTTAACTTGTCAGAGTTCCATAGTCTCCTGCAGCAGAGCCCCAAAACTGTGTTCATTCACAGCATAGCACACATATGAACTTGATGTCCTCATCAGTTCGCCTTGCTCCCAAATCCCAAACAGGCAATGGAGAAGCAGACCCAGGTGGATGGTGTGCACACAGTGAGCTCGTGTCACAGCTGAGCAACTCTGAGTTTAGAAAATCACCAATATTATGAGACCTCATCTAGAAAACCACCCAATACTTGCCCTGATGGAAAGCATTACTTTCATTATTCTGGTCAGGCAAAAAATCTACCCTCTCTCCCAGAGGAAATCCCTATCTCTATTTTATCAAGCTGTTTGCTCTACAAACATCCTTGAAAAGATAGCACAAAACAGAAACTATCAATGTTTTTACTAAGAAATGGGCAGAAACAGAAAAGGCCCAGTGGAAAATTTTCTCCCAATATATTTTTTTCTTTCTTTTGGTGGTGGGATTCTAGTCTTTGAAATGACTTATTTCTGTTACTATCAATACTCTCCTGTTAGCCATTTAAAAAAAAAATAATGAAGGCAGAGAAGAACTTACAAATACAATATTAACTGTGGAAGAAATCAAAGATGCTGGTGGACAAATTTTTTGCTCATCATTGTAAAGATTTTATCCTAGATTTTTTTCTCAGGAAGATTATTGAGTTTTGTAGTAACTGGGAAAATGGAACTTGCATATATTATGATCAGTGCTGAAAGTATTTTATTTTTTATGAGGTACATTTACAAGTAGGAATAGCCAAACTGGATAATAAATCAAAGGTAATGGAGAAAACAAAGTTGAATTTTATAAGTAACACCTCTCTATTTCAGGCAAATACTACAATAAAATTATCTTTTGTTTTATCACATTTAAACTAATATTTTGAAATAATTTGACTCCCTGACAGTTGCAAAATTAATACAGAGAGTTCCCATGAACCATTCATCTTACTTCTTCTATTGATAACATCTTACCTTAGTAAATTATTAAATTCAGGAAATTTATATTGGTGTAACATTATTAACTTAAATGTAGACCTCATTCAGGTTTCACATATACACTTTTTGGTATACAGTTCTCCGAAATTCCATATGCATATTTGGAATACATAGCCATCACCAAAATCAGAATATAGTACATGTTCATCACCACAAGAAACTGTTTTATTTTTTCCCCTTAGAGATCCACCCTCCCCTAAGTTCTAATGTCTGACAACCACTGATCTGTAATTATCACCGGTCTCTCCACCAATTTTTTCTATCACTGAATAGTATTCCATTGTAGGGATGTACCACATTTTATTTGTCCATTCACACACAGAATGAACATTTTGACTATTACAAATAGTGTACAGGTATTTGCGTGAACAAAAAATTGTCTTTTTATGATAAATATGCAGGAATATAATTGCTGAGAAAATTACATGGTAAATTCATGTTTAATTATTTTTTAAAAACTGCAAAACTATTTTTCAGAGAGTCTGTACAGTTTTACTAGCAATATATCATTGCTTAACATACTTTCCAGCACTTGTTATTACCAGTAATTTTTATTTTAGCAGTTCTAATAGGCATGTAGTAGAATCTCATCATAGCTGTAACTTGCATTTCTCTAATGATGAATGATTTTGAACATTTTTCATTTGTTTATGTTGAAACCAGAAACATCAGAGTTTGTGTTGCCTGTAACTACCAGAATCAATAAAGAGAGACAAAGAGACAAGGATTGAAACTTTATGTTGCTCTACTCAGATGCTGGTAGTTTGAAAAGGTGGCAGGTTATGCACCCTAAAAAACATCTTGACATTTTATCTCAAGCCAACCTTCTTATAGGGAGAAGACTTGTGTCTCTTTAAATACTGTCCTGATTTTGTTGAGGTAAGAAACTTCCAAAACTGTAGAAAAAAATTATAAGCATTTATTTGAGCCAAACTGATGAGCAGGAGCAAGATCTCAAATGCTCCCTGGGGAACAACAATTTTTCAGTTTCCTTCTGCATTTGAAATTAAATAGGAAACATAAAGAAGATTAAATGAAGGTGGGGGAAAGCAAAGCAGAATTTAGATTACAGAATAGTTAACAAGATTAAGTGCTCTCATGAAGAGAGTTACCAGCTTATTTTAAAGTTGTGTTAACCTAGAGGCATGAAACAATGGACAGAGCTTGCTTAAGACAAAGATAAACCTTTCACTGAAGAAGTTATATGCCTGAGGTGTGACTACCCAACAGGATCTGCCCTATTAAGAATTTATAATCAGATCACCCAGTGAAATTACTTTCTATAGAACCCCCCCCCCCCCCCTTTTTTTTTTGCCACAGATTGGATTAGGAGAAATTTACAGTTTATACTGCGTAATCAAATTATTTTCCTTCTAATTTTATTCTTATATTGTGTAGTAAACTTTAAAATTATATGAGAAGTTTTAAATAAGATGAAAGAACAAGACAACAATTAGTTTATTAAAATGAGAGACTATGTTAAAATTTGAAGAATATATTGTTTTAAGGTAATAGGAGACTGGCCAGAAAGAATTAAGTAGTTAGATATCTTCTGTATATTCATCTCCTCATTTATTCATTCATTATTTATACAATTATTCTGCAAATATTGATTAAGCACTAATTTTATTGCAAGGCACCCTGAAGACTATCAATGATTAGGATCATTTTATCCCTCAAGAATCTTACAAGGAACATGGGGTGAAACTGTCTATAAGGAATAATTAAAAAACAATATAGGCCTCTCTGGAATGTAAAGACTCCAGATGGATGCTACTAAAATTGCTTATAGTTCACCAGTTTAAGCATTGGGTTTTTTGAACAAATCTGTAAATTAAGTACCTCGACTCAAAATTTTCTATATTCATTCCTATTTCTAATATTCTGAGACTGGAAATCAGAGGGAAATTCTTATTGTTGGTAGTCAGAAGGATTCCAACTGTTCACAAAAGTGTAAAAGGGAATGTATTCTGCAGCTACTTAGCACTACATCAAAGAAAAAGAAAGAGATACAACTTAAACCATGACATTGAATCACCTTGTGTGCACTTAAAAGAAGCTCATAATAAGTGACACCTTGCTCTGTCAAGCTGGACCACAGAGAGAACAAAACTAAAGGAGTGAGTATGGAGTAAAGAGAGACCTGGTTGGTGTCAGTAGCAGTTCTTTTGTTATAAACTTTCTGTAGGTTTCACTAATTTGTCTATAAAAGGCAGAGTTTACCTTTTTGATATGCTTAAAAATGTGACAATGATATGATTATAACTATATTGAATGCCTGCTTCATAGGGTAATTTATATATTTTGTTTCCAAATTTATGATTTGAGTTCAGCTTACCCTTGACATCCTAGTGCACAAATCTGCACTGAAATTTCTACAATTATTCCAGAGGAGAAAAAGTTTCCATTATGTATTATGAGCAGGAGAAAAGAAACATGCAGAAAAATATACACGTTTAATTTAACAAGTTAAAAAGAGAAAACAGTACATTGTTGTGATCAATGTGGTTTCAGTCAATGCATGATTATATTCAAACTGCGGTTCTTTCTACATTCAGTGAAAAAGTAAGCATATCCAATATTTCACACATTTGAAAGAGCTAGTCAAAAAAGAACACATTAAATAGTTAGCAAAGTGATTATCTTGTAATGAGAACTGATATATTTGTAGATCCAAGTAAGTGAAACACATGCACATATTAAAACAATATTTTTTGTGAAATCTTCAAAAATTAATATGTTCACCCCTATCTAGCTGATGACAGTAACAAGAGTTACACAAATAAGAGCATTAAAAATAAAATAGTTTAATGATTTTTGTTAGTTCATTCTTATTTTAATACAATAAAGTCCTTACATAAATTTTTGCCTAAGCTTTTTCCCTCCCAATAGGATTAAATAAATGATACCTAACCTATTGAGTAGTAAACTTTTGTTTGAGTTATATTTTTGTGTAATCAAGGGAAGGAATATGCATAAGTGAAATGTGTCAGCTCCTTGTTGACAAGGATGCTGTCATGCTAGTCTATTATTCTATGTCTGTATGAATAGAAATGTAGAAAAATCTGTTTCTAGATATCATTATTTTTATATTGTACAAAAACAATTGAAAAACAATTAAAAGTCCAAAGTTCTGATTCTGATTCTGTAGCTATTATCTATCTGTCCTTGGTTTAACAGTTCTCCTCTCTGTCAACAAATGTTCTCAGTTCTACAGAAGACAAGACCATTGTTCTCTGAGGTGCTTTTCAGCTTCAATATTGGTTTTCCTATATTATAAGTAAACTTTGTAGAAAATTTTTGAAACAACAAAAGGCATAGAAAAGTATTAATTAGACATTTGCATTACTCAGAATAAGTTGTTATTATATTATTATATTTCTATCACATGTATTTGTGTTAGTTTATAAAATTGCATGAACTTTTATATTCATGTTTTATAAATTTAAGAGCAAATTAAAATTGGTATCATGTTGCATATTTTTATGTCTATATGTTTTATAAACAAAAAAGCAAACTATAGATGGCATAAGACATGTTTGTTTTTAATGACTATACAATATAACACTCAATCCTGTTTGTTGGACATGCATGAAGGGTGGGTCAAGTTGGGAATAAGAACAAGATTCCACTGGGCAGGAAGCAATGGTGTCTTGCCAAGTATAAGTATTCTGTACCTTTTATTAACCCAAAATGATAACTAATATTTTCTAGCGAACATTCATTTAATGTGACTCTGCTTTAAAAGTTTACTTTTATTTCAACAACCTGTTTTCACACTTTGACTTTTTAAATGGAAGAAAAGAATCCTCAAATTATTAAGTTGCTTATATACCAGTAGATTTACTCATGATAACTCTTGCTTTTACATTTATACTTTAGAATTCTTTTTCTCCACATTTATAATTTAGAAACCGTTCTCTCCACTTATCTCTTCCTACTTCCTGCATGGTATTAGAGTTTGTGGAACTATTTGGGAGGGGATGTAGTGATGGAAGAGAGAAGGACCAGCACCCTGAATTCTTCAAGTCCAGCTCCCATATCTTGAATGGCCATCTACTTGCTTTTCTGTTGATATAAACCATGGATTTCTAAGCCAGGTGACAAATATAGAAGGGGAGACAAAACTTGCTTTATTTTCTCTTATCAGTGCTTTTATTTTAGTTTTGGTCAAAATATGTAGGCTGGCCATTAGTTATATTTCTCATTCCAGTTTTATCAGCCATGTGATAATTTTAAATTTCTCCTGAATTCTAGAAAGTAGTTGAGTGTTTGAATCTCTGATGGTGATACAACTGGAATCCTTTTATGTTTCTGTAAGAACAATGCAAGAAAGAAGAGAGAGCTGTGTCAAGGACTACTACCTTTACACCATTTAAACCAGTCTCTAACATCAACTTTTGATCATTTTAAAAGTTAATTTAAAAATATATGTATTCAGCTTCATGTAACCTGAGTATTTAACTGATATAATTAAAGAATTAAGTCATTTGTTACTTGGAAAATGCTACTGAATGTATTTCTTTAAAAATTTTATTACATGAATAGTTTTAACTTACTGGAATTCCACAAGTTACTTTAGTTAAATTCTGCCAACAATACAGTGTATGATATTTTGAAATCCTCATCCAAGGATACATTTTTTAAAAATTTATTTTAGGGGGAGCAGTTGAGAAAAATACAAACATGAGAGAGAAGCATTAATCAGTTACCTTCCATACACACCCCAATTGTGGATCAAACCCACAGCTTAGGCATGTTCCCTGACTGGGAATCGAATTCACAAACTTTTGGTGTATGAGACGATACTCCAACCAACTGATCCACTTGGCCAGGGCATGATTATTATATATAAATATAAACTCAGAAACAGAGTTGTTCTTAGAGCTGCAAAAATGCATTTATATCCTTTGAATTTCAAAAAATGCAAATCCTTACTATATAAAAATTCAAAAGTACTAAAGAATATGCATTTTTAAAATTTGAACAAGTATATTCCCCCCTTTTAGCACCCTCCCACCAAAATGATTTATTTCCAATACAGATATTTTGAGTCACAAATAAGAATATATAAGTACTCATAAGTATAAAAATGTAAAAAATAAAACATTTTTAATAGTAACTTTATCTCTAAGGTAGACATTTTCCAAAGAAGGGCATCATTAAGTAACTATTTGCCTCTCAGGCACTTCCTCCTCTCTCCCCAGCCAAAAAAGTTTGTTTTTAATTAGAAGCAAAAAGCAATTTTGTTTCAATTCTGGAAAGTAGTCCAATTGTATTGTTCCCTATATATCTAAAAAATGGCAATGAGTTTTACTTTTCTATGCTTTGTTGTATTCTTGAGAAATACTCTTTAAGCTACTTTTTCTATCTGTACTACTTTTAGGCAAAGAATTGTACATACCATTTATTTTAGTTGGCTATCGTTTATCTCTGGGAGCCCTAGAAAAGATATTTCCATAGGCTATACTGCTACATACCTTGATTGTTTAGAGGAGAAAAAAGGAATAGGGAAAGTAGTTAGGAGGCAACTGAAATAATACAAGGAAGATGTTATGTAATCCTAAACTAAAACAATAGCAGTAGGGATAAACTATTGAAATTGATTTTACAAGACTGAGGAATTGTAATAGACAAGAAGTAGTGATATTCAGATTAGCCGTGATTCTGTGTTGGATTAGCAGATGGCAAAGCCATTCTGAGATAGGGAATAAAGAGAGGAAACATTTTCGGTGGGGAAGACATTAAGTTCATTGTGGACCAATAAAATATAATGTTGAACATTTAAGTTCATAATCAAACAAAGCAGTTAGAAAATACTCTGAGAGAATACATAATGTTGTAGAATCACAGGAAAATATAGAAGAGGTAGTTCCAATAATCTGAGAGCTGATAAAAAACAAAAACTTTTGAAATTGTATGATAACAAGTTGTCCATTTTCTGCCTTAAGAGTAGTCTATGAGGTCTTTTATTGCTAATTGCTTAGGCAAAAGAAAAGCTAAGGATTAAAGAACCCATAGGGAGATGCAAAACTTGAAGTTATGTGACATCCTCATTTCTTATCTAAGTGAAGGTATAAGAGTCTACATAAAGTGTCAACAACTAAAGGCAAAATCACTGAGGTGATTAGATTTCTCTAAACAAAAAGTAATGTAAAAAGAGAAAAATTAAATCCTTGGATAAGGAGAATAATATGTAAAAGATTTAATAAAAGTGATATTTAGATATGTGTTCCAGTATTCAGTCATGCTTAAACATTTAACATTTTAAGAAATGATTTCTAGTTCAAATGGTGGAGTGTTTGTTTCTGGTTGGGTTGCATGAGAAAGTCTGTTGTATGTTAGCAAGAGGGTTGCAGAGAACACATCCATTTTTATTTTTATTTTATAAAGTATTGTTTCTTTAATCTTACTTGTATATAACCAGTTAAGCCAAATATCTGAACAAGAGAGAGCACGGCTCACCAGGAGTTGGCGCACCCAGACATGCCATAGCGGATACAGCGAACCTGTCCTCTCATTTTCTTTCCTGCCTGCCTCTGTGCTGCAATTGTATTTATTTCTCCATTTTTAGTTTTGTTTGTCTGTTTTCTGATGGAGGAAGATTGGTTAGAAAATAACAGTTCTTAATCAATAAAAGGAATGGCAAATATCTTCATTTCTGGAGTACACTCTTCCTCTTGAAGTTTCCAATTCTTTTTGATTCCGTTTGCTTCTCATTTTCATTTCTTCTGTGTATTTTATCAGCAAGCCTGACTTTTTTTCCTTTACAAATGAATCTTAAATTCTAGGATTAAGACTATTCAAATATGATCTTGAAGCTATTTTCTGTTTCTCCCACATGTTCAAAATGTATCCACTTTTAGTCATTAACAAAAATTTAGAGTGAATTACTTAGCTATACAAAAAATAGAAAATATTAAACTATAGATATCTGCTTTCTAAAAATGTACATGCTGATAGAAATTATAAAATATGCAAAAATGACTGAAATATCTGGTAGTATAAAATAGTATATAGTATAGAATTACCATACGAATTTAAGATTGTTTTTGCTACTATTTAAATCATAGTTTTATGATAATATTTAAGCTAGTCTTTGAAAAATGAGAGGATTACACATCATCATTGTCCATTTTAAAACAGAAGCCTTTAAATATATTGGAGTAAAACTTAGAGAAGTCCTATGTGATAATAGATAAATGCTATCTAATTTCCTGAGGCTGGGTTCTAGAAAGAAAATATTAAATTCTAATATGACAAGGACAATACTAAAAATAATATTAATAGACATTTGGAAACAGTGTGTACATATCTATGCTTGTGTGTGCATGTATGCACAAATAATGTACTTTGTGCATACATAACAAATATTTCCACCTGTTTATTCATCAAAGATATTATGGCAGTAAGATTTCAGAATGAAACTTGGAGTAGTTTCTGTTCAGGGCAAAATCTGACTGGCACAATGAAGCATATTGTACTGCCCTGGGGGGGAACTCATAAAACCTCAGCCAGGCTCGTTTGCAAAGGCCCTGCCCTTTCTCTCTCTCTGTGAGCCAGGGGTTTACACTTCTATAGGCAGACGGTGTGAATCTGGTGATTTGTCTTTCACTCTGTTCCTATTTTTATTTACTAGTGATGCTAATATTCCTCACTCAGAACATTCATCATTTGTTGGGGAAGGAAGTACACTGGTTCATTTAGAGTAATTTATTTTTGAGTGATTTTTTTCTTTTTCCAAAAACACCACTTATTAGCCATTTTCAAAAGTCCACAGTTACTTCAGTGCAGTGTAAGAGAATAAGAATTTTGAAAACCTACTCACTGTGTGCTAAACGCTGTGCTAAATGTACTACAGACATCCACAGTGCAATTCTGTGAGACACCTACTATTTGTATTGTAAAAACAAGAAAACTCAAGGCTCAAAGAGTCTTTGCAGTTAATAAGAGCTATGTCTATTTGATTAACTAATCCATGTTCCTTCTTCTATACTGCTCCTTAAAATAATGAGAAATGGTTTGAAGATGTTAGCAAAACAGATACATTATGACCCAATTAAATCTTTTCTTGCTGTGTCATACATTTGGACTGAGCAAAATTTATTCTAATCATTCAGAGCAGAATTATACAGTGGAAAAAGCCTGATAATAACAGTCCATTAAATTAGTATTTTTCTTACATATTTGTGCTAACATTAAAATGACTTCTTGCCATAGGTCTAACCTTTAAAAGATTAGTCTGAAACAGACTCTCTTCATGTTTGGTTTGCTTTAATGCTTGTTTCAGCAAGGGCACTTCTGATAGCAGAAGTTAAAAATAGAAATAATTGAGTTGTACACAATGTGCTGAATTTAGACATCAGTCAGGGATACCTGCATAACCAGGAAGGGGTTTTTAAGAGACTGAACTAACACTACCCCAAGACTAGAGAAGATCCAGCATATATGAGAGCAGTCTCATTTACCGTGTTTACATGGTTCAGTCATAGGACTGAGAAAGAGGCAATCAAGGGTGACCTAGGTGATATTATTACTATAAAAAGTAAAGAGACAAAACAGTTTTTTCTGAGCAATATTCATCAGGTTGATTATAAGCAAAGAATTTAAATAGAATACTATACTTGATATAAATATAATCCTAGCTGACAATTTTATAGCATGATATAGGTGAACATAGTATAATATTCATAAGTATGGTCCCATATTCCCATGATCATTAGAAAGACCAGCTTTCATCAGAGTGTTGTGCTTTTCCCCCCAATAAAATAAATTGCAATATTTCATAAGAAGTAAGTACAGTGTTAAGCATATAATGAAGTATTTTTTTATTCTTCACTTCATTGGTGATTTAATGTACCATTTAATACATATTCCCATAATGCTACAACATGAACATTCACTTTAAATCCAGACAGGCATAAAACATAAAATTATCAAGATATCAAGAAATAGTCAATTTGTTGTTACAATATTATTGACTGTATGAACTATGCTGTACTTTATATCCTATGCCTACTTTTATACCTGGTAATTTGTACTTCATAATTCCTTCCCATAACAATGATTATTTTTTCTTTCTTTCTTTTTTTAAGTACATTTTATTGATTAGCTATTACAGTTGTCCCAATTTTTTTCTTCCCTTTATCACCTTCCATCCTGTACCCCCCTCCCACAGCATTCCCCCGCTTTAGTCCATGTCTATGGGTCATACATATAAGTTCTTTGGCTTCTCCATTTCTTATCTGATTCTTAACCTCCCTCTGTCCATTTTGGACCTACCATTTTTGCTTCTTATTACCTGCACCTTTTCTTCCATTCTCCCTCCTGCCCCTTCCTGCTGATAATCCTCCATGTGATTTCCATTTCTGTGATTCTGTTCCTGTTCTAGTTGTTTACTTAGATTTTGTTCTTGTTTTCTGGTTCAGTTGATAGTTGTGAGTTTGTTGTTATTTTCCTGTTCATAGTTTTGATCTACTTTTTCTTAGATAAGTCCCTTTAACATTTCATTGAATAAGGGCTTGGTAATGATGAACTCCTTTAACTTTACCTCATCTGGAAAACACTTAATCTGCCCTTCCATTCTGAATGATAGCTTTGCTGGATAGAAGAATCTTGGGTGTAGGTCCTTGTCTTTTACGACTTTGAATACTTCTTTCCAGCCCCTTCTTCCCTGAAAGGTTTCTTTTGAGAAATCAGCTGATAGCCTTATGGGAACTCCTTTGTAGGTAACTCTGACCTTTTCTTTTGCTGCTTTTAAGGTTCTCTCCTTATCTTTAATCTTGAGTAATGTAATTATCATGTGCTTTGGTGTGTTCCTCCTTGGGACTCCTGACCTTCCTGGACTTCCAGATAATCTATTTCCTTCACCAGAGTGAGAAAGTCCTCCTTCATTATTGTTACAAATAAGTTTTCAATATCTTGATCTTCTCCTTCTGGGAGCCCTATGATTCACATGTTCGAACATTTAAAGTTGTCCCATGGGTCCCTGAGCCTCTCCTCATTTTTTGAATCCCTGTTTCTTCATTCTGTTCTGCCTGAATGTTTATTTCTTCCTTCTGCTCCAAATCATTGCTTTGAGTCCCAGTTTCATTTCCTTCACTGTTGGTTCCCTGTACATTATTCTCTATTTCACTTTGTATAGCCTGCACTTCTTCTATTTTGCATCCATACTCAATCATTTCGGTGAGCATCCTGATTACCAGTGTTTTGAACTCTGTGTCTGATAGGTTGGCTCTCTCCTGGTAGCTTAGTTCTTTTTCTGGAGTTTTGATTTGTTCTTTCATTTGGGCCATATTTCTTTGTCTTGGTACCCCACTCATGTTGCAAGGGGCAGAGCCTTAGGTATTCGCTAGGGCTGGTCAACTCATTTTGCTGCATTGTGGCACAGCCTGGATGAATATTTCTTCTTTAACTCCTTGGTTGTTGGACTTCCATACAGTTTGATTTTCTGGAAATTGTGTGTGTGTGGTTTTTTTTTTTTTTTTTACTTGTTGTTATCCCACTTTTGGTTATGCCAGAAAGCAAAACATCTCCACCTCCATGTTGGCTGAAAGTTAGAGTGTTAAATATGTATGTATAACTTGCTTTGGCCAAAGAAGCCAGGGATTTTAGAGGCACTATGTGATTTACCATATTCCCTTTTTCTGTCTCAGAAATTATGGAAGTGTCTATTCGAAGGGAGTGTTCATCTCTGTGAGCTTCTAAATAACTATAGTAAACAGATCCTTGAGAGACTTCATATAGCATCACCTGTAAACAAACCATGTTTAAGGCAATTATTTGTTTGTTACTGTAGCATAATTTTGCCTGTCCTGTCTGATATACATATTGTGAATTTCTTGACAGTGTGAATCGTATCTTCTTAACACTCTATCTTCACTACCAAAAATAGCTTCCAACATAAACATTTATTGATTCATTGAATGACTTAATAGATATCTTCTGCCTGTTCTGAGTATATAGACTAAGATAGCATAGCAAATGCAACAATATAAAATCCCTATGGAAAGATAAAGAAATTATCTGCATAAATTATGGGTCATAAGCAAATGTATTTTACTGATGTAAGGCAAAGGTTAACACTAATTGATCTAAGAAGTAGAGAGAAGAAGATTGAAATGTCCATTAATGAAGTAACTTAAGGCTCTTGCCAATCACAAGGGTAACAACAGAGATTTCTGAAGTGAAAACATTCTTTTATTCTACATAAAATATTATTGCCTGAAGAATTTAGTTGTACTCTGTGTGATTCTAGCTGTAAAACTTTTACATTGAGATGGACTTATAAATTACTGAATATTTCCTTTAATCCCAACAGGTTTTTGTTGTTGTTGTTTGTTTGTTTGTTTGTTTTGGATTTTGCCCTGGTGAGAGACGACAGGGCAAACTCGACAGTCAACCACTTAGAGTTAAACTTGGCAATACAGGAGTGACAGAGGAGCTAGTCTGGTCGCTCTGTATTTGACCTTCTGTGTGTGAATTCCTACCTTAGACTGCAGCACAAAAGGAAATGTTCCTCTTTTAAAGTTCTTATCCATATGCCAATCAAATTGCTCCCTCAGGATACGTATAGATATGCCATTAAATAGTCTAATTATGACATTCACCAGAGATATTTTTTAAAAGCAAATTTGGATTTTCATTAAAAATAGAATACTAGAGAACTGAGGGTTTTTTCAATATTCTTTTACTTTAATCTTTTGATAGTTGTTGTCCCCAAAAATTGAGTTAATATTCAAAAGATCTGAGCTAAATTTGCTTAGTATTTTTCAGTCGTTAAAATAGAAAACCTGCATTTACTCTTAGAAAAGCACACATACAGTTTTCCCTTGCACACAAAGCCCACACCAACATCACCTTACCAAAATATTTTTTTTCTCCTCTGAGTATTGCCCAAAAGTGTCTCAAAGTTTAAAATTTAAACTTGGCCATTGTACGATACCCATGGAGGAGGAAAATCAGGAGAATTTAAATAAATTTAGTTTAGTATTGCATTTTGAATACAGGCAACAGCACATTTTCTATTTGGATGCAACTACATCAATAAAACTTGAGTTGGTTCTAAGTCTTGTCTGGTGCCATTTAGAAGATTATCAGAGCTAAGGGAGGCTTTAGAAGAATACCAGTTGGAATAAAGAAATGCCTTAGGAAAAGATTCAATTTTCTTCCATTTCCTTCTATAGATAAATGAGGACAAAATATAGGAAACTATGAGATCATTTCAGCAAATGAAAACCAATTCACCATTCTGCGTATCATGTATTTTGGTTATTGCTGCTGGTACCCCGATGGCATCAGATCATGACCACCAATTACTTAACACTGCATTCCTGGATCTGAGTGAACTTAGCAATACTTCTACCAAGAGATTACAAAGAAAGTCACACTAGGTGACTTCTAAGACAAAATTATGGAAGGTCAGGTAGTGTCCACCCTGTTCACTGGAATACTGACTCCTAAAGACTTAAGTTGCCAAGCAATAGCAGACTTACTTTCCTGAGATTGCCATAATGGCTAGGATGGCATAGTTTATTGGTTAGAATCAGATTGTGTGTTCAAATCCTGGCTCTACTAAATGCTAACTATATAACCTTGGACAATTATTTAGTCTATCTGCCTCAGTTTCCTCATTTATAAAATAAGGAAAAATAATATTCTGGTGCATACCAGCTGTTGTCTTGCCATATCTATTTTTATTCAATTTATTTAAACCAAAAGCAAAAAAAGAACATCAGTCCATCCATTTCTCCCGTTGTCTGCTTGCCACCTCTTGAAACTACCAATCTCTTCTTTGTATTAATGTTTGCTTTGTTTTCTTTTATATTACATGTATAAGAATAATCATACAGTATTTTTCATTCTCTGTAATACTTACTTTACTTAGTATAATGCCAACAAGGTCCATCTGAATTGTCAGAAATGATAGGATTTTATTCTTTTTTTTATGGCTGAGTAATATTACCATATATTACTCTCCATATATATTACTCTCCATATATATTACTCTCCATATATATATGGAGAGTCCCCCCAAAATGGAATTTATTTATAAAAAATTTGTGTATTTATCCTTACATTTTAAACTTCAGTCACCTTCAAATTTCTCTCCATTTGATGCAATACACCTATTGAGATATTTTTCCACAGCTCAGAACAGTTTTTGAATTAATCAATTTTGATGTCTTTTAGTGTTTCTGCCATTTTTTGTTTCACCTCTTTCGCATGAGCAAAATGTTTCCCTTTGAGGACATTTTTCTTATGGGGGAACAAACAAAAAACCACTTGGGGTGAGATTGGGTGAATAGGAAGGGTGGGGCACAGGAGTTATGCTGTTTTTAGTCAAAAACTGCTGAATACTCAACTCAGCATGATACTGGCAGGTGCACTCACAAACCACCCATAATGAAATGGGGAAACACACTGAGTCTTCAAAAAAATTCATGGAAGTTTAATACAGCTGCTCTCAACAATGCCAGCTAGTACACTGATACAGACGGGTTCCTACAACACTCACCTAGTGGGAACACTCTACGGTACCACAGCCTGCACTACCAGAGGCCCACCCTCCAGAAGAAGGTAATTCTGTTTTTTGAGGGGTCTCTCCGTGATAAGAATGGTTCTTATCCATTCATCCTTTGATGGACACTTAGGTTGTTTCCATAACTGGGCTATTGTAAACAATGCTGCAAGATCACAGAATGCATGTCTTTTTGAATTAGTGTTTTTGTTTTCTTTGGATAAATACCAAGAAATAACATTTTTTGGAAAATCTCCATACTGGCTGCACCAATTTACATTCACATGACAGTTCATAGGGGTTCCTTTTTTTTCCGTATCCTCACCAGCACTGGTTATTTCTTGTCTTCTTGATATTAGCTATTCTAACTAGTGTGAAATGATTTCATTTCCCTGATGATTAATGATGTTGGACATCTTTTCATGGACCATTTGGCCATGTGTATGTCTTCTTTGAAAAAAATGTTTAATCGGATTTCCTGGCCATTGTTTTAATTGGATTTGTTTTTAGCTATTGAGGTTTCAGTTCTTAATAAGATTTATATATTTGCCCCTTATGATATATATGATTTGAAATTATTTTTTTTTCAGTAGGTTGCTTTTTTAAAAAAAGACTTTATTGAGATGTAATTCACATACCATCAAATTCACTCTGTACAATTCTGTTTTTTAATACATTCACAAGTTTCTGCAACTATCATCGCAATCTAATTTTAGAACATTTTTATCCTGCTTTTTAAAAACAATATTTTTATTGTTGTTCAAGTACAGGTCTCTGCCTTTTCCTCCCAACCCTCCCTACCACCCCAGCCCTTTCCACTTCCCTCCCCTGCTTCCACTCCCCAACCCATTATTGTCCATGTGTCCTGTATAATTGTTCCTGCAAACCCTTCACCCTTTCCCCCCATTATCCTGTCCTTTCTTCCCTCTGGTCACTGTCAGCATGTTCTCAATTTCAATGCCTTTGGTAATATTTTGTTTGCTTGTTCATTCTGTTCATTTGGTTCCTGTTATAGGTGAGATCATATGGTATTGGTCTTTCACCACCTGGTTTATTTCACTTAGCATAATGCTCTCCAGTTCCATCCATGCTGTTGCAAAGGGTAGGAGTTCCTTCTTTCTTTCTGCTGTGTAGAATTGCATTGTGTAAATGTACCATTGTTTTTTTTTTTTTTTCCATTAATTTACTGCTGGACACTTAGGTTGCCTACAGCACTTGACTATTGTAAACTGTGCTGCTATGAACATTGGTTCTTTTGAATTGGTGTTTCAGGGTTCTTAGCATATAATCCTAGTAGTGGAATTGCCAGGTCAAAAAACAGTTCCATTTTTAGTTTTCTGAGGAAATTCCATACTGTTTTCCATAGTGGTTGCACTAGTCTATAATCACACCAACAATGTACTAGGGTTCCCTTTTCCCCACAACCTCTCCAACACTTGTTTGTTGCTTTGTTTATGATGGCCATTATCACCAGTGTGAAGTGGCATCTCATTGTCATTTTAATTTGCATCTCTCTGATGGATAGTGATACTGAGCATCTTTTCATGTGTCTCTGGCCCCTCTGTATGTCCTCCTTGGGGAACTGTCTGTTCAAGTCCTTTGCCCATTTTTTAATTGGGTTACTTGTATTCTTAGAGTGGAGTTGTGTGAGTTCCTTATATATTTTGGAGATCAAACCCCTGTCTAAGTTATCATTGGCAAATGTGTTTTCCCATACAGTTGGTTCTCTTATCATTTTAATGCTGTTTTCTTTATCCATGCAGAAGCTTTTTATTTTGATGCTGTCCCATTTGTTTATTCTTTACTTTATGTCCCTTGCTCTAGGGGAAATCTCAATATTGCTTTGTATAATATCTGAGATTTTCCTGCCTATGTTCTCCTCTAGGATTTTAATAGTGTCATTACTTATATTTAAATCTTTTATTCACCTTGAATTTATTTTTGTGTATGGTGTAAGTTGGTGCTCGAGTTTAATTTTTTGCATGTAGCTGTCCAGAACACCCAACACCATTTGTTCAAGAGGCTAGTTTTGCTCCATTTTATGCTGCTGCCTGCTTTGTCAAATTTTAATTGACCATAGAGACTTGGGTTTATTTCTGGGCACTCTATTCCATTCCATTGGTCCATGTGTCTGTTCTTATGCTAGTACCAGACTGTTTTGATCACAGTGGCCTTGTAATACAGTTTAATATCTGATATTGCAATCCCTCCTACTATGCTCTTCTTTCTCAAAATTGCTGCAGTTATTCTGGGTCATTTATGATTCTATATAAATTTTTGAAGTGTTTGTTCTATATCTGTGAAATATGTCATTGGTACTTTAATAGGTATTGCACTGAATCTATAAATTGTTTTGGGTAGTATGGACATTTTGATGATGTTAATTCTTCCAATCCATGAACACAGTATATGTTTCCATTTGTTTGTGTCTTCCTTGATTTCTTTCTTCAATATTGTGTAGTTTCTGAGTACACATCTTTTACCTCCTTGTTTAGGCTTATTCCTAAGTATTTTATTTTTCTTCTTACTACATGAAATGGGACTTTTATCTTGATTTTTGCTTCTGATGTTTCATTGTTGGTATATAAAAATGCCTTTGATTTCTGGATATTGACTTTATATCCTGATGTTTTACCAAATTCATTTATTAGGTCAAGTAGTTTTTTTGGTGCAGTCTATAGGATTTTCTACCTACACTATCATGTCGTGTGCACACTATGACAGTTTTGTTTCTTCTTTTCTAATTAGGATGCCTTTTATTTCCTTTTCTTGTCTGATTACTGTGGCTAGGACATCCAATACTATGTTAAATAGTATTGGTGAAAGTGGACAACCTTGTCTTGTTCCTGATCTTAGTGGAAAAGATTTTAGTTTTGTCCATTGAGTATGATGTTGGCTGTAGATCTCTCATATATGACCTTTATTATGTTGAGGAATGCTCTCGCTATTCCCACTTTGCTGAGTGTTTTTATCATAAATGGATGCTGTGCCTTATCAAATGCTTTTTCAACATCTATTCATATGATCATATCATTTTTGTCTTTGCTTCTGTTTATGTGATGTATTAGGTTTATTGATTTGTGAATATTGTACCATCCTTGCAACCCTGGGATGAATTCCACTTGGTCATGGAGCATGAATTTTTAACGTATTGCTGGTTGCATTTTGCCAACATTTCATTGAGGATTTTAGCATCTATGTTCATCAGCAATGTTGGCCTGAAGTTTTCTTTCATTGTTGTGTCTTTATCTGTTTTTGGGATTAGGATGGTGCTGGCTTCATAAAAAGAGCTTGGGAGACTTCCATATTCTTGGATTTTTTTTTGAACAGTCTGTGAAGGATAGGGGTTAGCTCTTCCTTAAATGCTTTGTAGAATTCTCCTATGAAACCATCTGGTTCAGGGCTTTTGTGTGTCGGGAGGTTTTTTTGTTTTTTTTTTTTAATTTTTATTATTTATTTATTTATTTATTTATTTATTTATTTATTACTGCTTCAATTTCATCAGCTATTATTGATCTGTTCAGGTTTTCTGCTTCTTTATTCAGTTTTGGAAGATAATATTTTTTCTAGAAATTTGTCCATTTGCCCTAGGTCTTAAAATTTTTGGAATATAGTTCTTCATAGTAATTTCTTACAATACTTTGTATTTCTGTGGTATCAGTTGTAATCTCTCCTCTTTCATTTATAATTGAGTTTCTTTGTGTCCTCTCTCTTTTTTTCTTGATGAATCTGCTTAAAAACTTATTGATTTTGTTTATCTTTTCAAAGAACCAGTTCAGTAAAGTTGCCTTTAAATTTTGTTGACCATTTTCTTTGCTGAAGAAGTTTAATGTAATACCTCTTGTATATTTTTACCTTTATTGATTTTTCTCTTGAAATAAGATTCAAACAATTTATCACCAGGACTATGGCAAGGAGCTTACTGTCTATGTTTTTCTCTAGTATTTTTATGGTTTCAATTCTTATATTCCAGTCTTTATTAGATTTATCAAGTCTCTTTGAAGTTAATTATTTTGGAACTCCTAACCATAGAATTATAATGTTAACATAATCTTAGTGTTAACTGGATGACTGAGTCTTGAAAATTTTAGATTTCATAGGTAATATCGGTTTCTCAAACCATTTCAATCAGAGGAAGTAAAACTAGTAGGGTGAATACCATAGCTTAACTAATAATACAATATTAGTTATTCTGAGACCTAGCTATATAAAATAGTATTACAAGCAAATTTTGGTTCTATTGAAAATTCTTTCCTCCCTCATGAACCCTTTACTTCAGCCACTTCAGCCATTAAACATTCTGCCTGCTCTCCATCCCTTACACGTGTTTCTATAAGAGAAACTTTATTTCCCTTCTCTGTTTAGTGCCCTTTTAGAGTCATTTCTAGTCCTTTATAATTGTTCCATTGAGAATTTCCACCACTGGAATCTAAGATATGTTTATTTCATTGATAGGGATATTTTCTCCACAATTGGCATTATAACTACATATTTAGAGTTCTAAATACCACACCGGACTTTTCAAAGATGACATATTCATCTGTCCAGTACAGGAAAAGCATTGCCTCTGTCTGGCTTTGCCTTCAGCATCAGAAGAGTACAATAGAGAAAAGAGGATACTATTTCTGCGAATGGTTTCTCCTGAGAGCAGGACTACTTTCCAGCAACTAGATAATCTTTACTCATATACGTAATTTCCCTGGGACTCTTGAGAGATACATCTACATTTTTTAAGGATTTCATTTATTTAATTTTAGAGAGACAGGAAGGGAAGGGGAAAGAGAAGGATAGAAATATCGATGTTTGAGCGTTACATCAATTGGTTGCCTCTAACATGCCCCCAACTAGGGAACTGGCCTGCAACCCAGGCATGTGCTATGACTGGTAATTGAACTGATGATCTTTCATTTCACAGGCTGGCACTCAATCTAGTGAGACACACAAGCCAGGGCACTTCTGCATAATTCAATTAGAATATTTCCACATATTTAACCACATGACTACTTAGGATTTTCTCAAATCATTTATGATTACTAAAAATGTCAGGCTTAGGAACCTTAGACATAAGGATCAGTTATGTACCTGAATTAGATAGACTTCATTGGACACCAGGTTATAGTCCTGGTACATAGGCAATTATTGACCTTGAGTATATATCTCTGAAGGTGCAGGGTCCAGTTCACAGCTCTTACTAGAGCTGAGATGATCCATGAACAGATAATGCCAGGAAAGCAATTATTTCATAATAACAACTCCATAGGACTATTTGATATTATTTGGTATAGCAAGGCAAATGTCTCTACTAAAAACAGGCTAAAAAAAAATGTGCCTCAGATAAGAATCTCAGTAACATGTATTTGCAAATATGGATAGAAGTGACAAGTGATTTTCTAAAATAAACGGAAAACACTGAAGTAGAAATCTTTGAAGTCTCACTGAAATTAGCAAGAGTGCCTAACACTAAGCTCCTGGGATGTTTTATTTCTAACAAAACACATTATCTGCTCATTAATACATATTTTACTTTTTTTTAGTAAATCTTTGTACATGAAACTGTGGAATTGAAAGTAAATAAAATATTTAGAGCAAGTGTTTCTATTGCTTCTACTAACTAAAAGCAAAACAACAACAAAAAATAACTATTTTTATTCTTTTAGATTGGGATAATTAGGGTCCTGACAGAACCCTCACATGCTTCAAGAATTTAATAAAGAGACTGCTTTCAAATGTGTGAAAAAAATTAAAGGAGCCAATAAGGATGTTAAGGCACTTAAGCTGTAGGAAACAACAGGGAGCAATTATCACACCTAAACCTAAAGGGCAAGAGGAGGAAGTAGGTCTACAAGAACTACGTGCCATGAAACATGGAGCCACATGGGAAAAGCTTCCTGAAAGGAGCTATAACCCTGAAGGAATGTAGCAGTATCAGAAATTGAAGCCAAAGGAGAAAAGGAGTGGGGAAGATAAAGCTCAAATCTCTTTTTCTGTCCTCTGATCTCCCACCAGTGACTGACAGGCTGAATTCAATCAGAAGCTAGGTAGGAAGATGCTCAGGTTTGTGTCTGCAGGGAGCACTCTCCTCCAGCAAAAAGCAGAGCCCAAATAGGTGGTGGAAGTAGAGGCCAGGCAATGGAGAACAACTAGCACAGCTCTTATTTTTACTTTTGTTTTTACACTTAAAGCCAAATGTATAATTCTAATACCTTTAAAATGCATAATAGGCCCTGGTTGGTGTAGCTCAGCGGATTGAGTGCGGGCCTGTGAACCAAGGGATCGCGGTTTGATTCCCAGTCAGGGCACATGCCTGGGTTGCTGGCCAGTTCCCGGCAAGGGACGCACGAGAGGCAACCATACATTGATGTTTCTCTCCCTCTCTCCTTCCCCTTCCCCTCTAAAGATAAATAAATAAAATGTTTAAAAAAACAGCAAAATATTTTTAAAAAAGCAAAATAGGCAGAAAGTTAGATTGTTATAGCTGAAGCACTGTTTATGAGGAAAGTATCTTTGTGCTCTCATTACCATACTGCTGCCAAGATAATGGAAGAAAATAGAAAAATCACAAGTATACACACACATTTGTGTCATATATGTGTGTTTGTGTCCTTTGTTATCTCTAGTTATCATGTATCCTTCAACAAGATTTGTTTCCCATGTGCTTAATCACTTCGTCTATATGTTTGTGAAGTAAAAAATAACATCTATACAGTATTCTGCACTATGTTTCTTAGTAACTTCACGTATTTCTGTATATTTCTTAAATTTTTGTGGAGAGACTAAAAAATTGTTGCTTGACTTTTATAAATAATAGAACCTATAACATGGTAACATTGGTTTGCACTAAAAAATACTTGTTCAGCCCTGGTCAAGTGGCTCACAGATTTGATTCTTGGTCAGGATGTATATGACTAGGTTGTGAGTTCAGTCTCTCGTTAGGGCCACGGCCCGTACGGGGGCAGTGGATTGATTTTTCTCTCACAGATCAGTGTTCCTCTCTGTCTTTCTCCCTTTCTCTTTCTCCAAAATTAATAAACATACCCTTGGGTGAGGATTTTTTTAAGTGCTTACTCAGTTATTTGCAGTTAATGTGCTTTCATTGTGTTTAGGAAAAATCTATTTCCCCCCATGCTTAGTGAAATAAAAAAGAAATGTGAAATAATGTGAATGTAAGGAAATCAGTCCTCGCTAGTGTGGTTCAGTGGATTGGGAGCAGGCCTGCTAAGAGAGTCTCTAGTCTGATTCCCAGGCAGGACACATGCCTGGGTTGCAGGCCAGGTCCCTAGTGCATGCAAGAGTCAACCACACATTGATGTTTCTCTCCCTCTCTTTCTCCCTCCCTTCCCCTCGCTCTCAAAATAAAATAAATAAAATTTTTGAAGAAAAAAAGAAAAGAAAAAGAAAATCCTATGAAGGCCACTGTGGAAGGAGAATGAATAAGTCAAATGGGAATATAAAAGAATGCAAAGGGTAACAGGTGGTAAGAGTAAACTAGTGAGATGAAATAACAATAAAACTTCATAGATCACATATTTTGTGCATCACAGAATCCAAATTCCAATGCCAAGGTCAAAAAACATTTTTTTAAAAATTAAAAGAAAACCAATATTTTTTGCTAGGTATGTTAGCAAACCAATACCATTGTCTTTAATCCATAGAGATTTAAGCATCTAAAATATAATTTATGACAATGGTATAGACACTATAATCTAAATATCTTAGGGAAGTGCAGGTGGTTTATATCTGTGTTGAGACACTTTTTGCTGATAAACACCTTTATACAGCAAAGTTTCACTTCTCAGCACATGTGGAACTCAAAGCTGAAGGTATCTAAACAAAAGAAAGATCTATTTTCAAAGTTTTTATTCACTTGTTTATTGTATTCACTTATAATAAATGTTTTAATTGCTTATAGTTTTATTCATTTTCTGTTGAGGTTTAATTGACATATAATATTAGTTACAAGTGTTCTGGAATATATTAATAGTGGTTGAAGGGCATTATTAGCATCTTTATATAAATCTAATGTTGTGTACCTGAAAATAATAGCCACGGTGAACCTCCAAAAGAAAAAGGCAAAGTTATTTTCCTAACTTTTTTGACAGTTTAATGAAGAAATCACTTGTATATTATAAATTAGAAAATAGCTTAGAATCTCTTTGGAGGCAAACACAATTTGTCTCCTTGCTCAGCACTCAGTGATTTTGGAGATTATTAGTCAACAAAAAAAAGCACAAACAGATTTTGGAAATGTTAGCCTAAGAAATATTTTCCATTTAGTCTGTAGTTACTTAATCGAGTGTGCGTTCATTTGCTTATTTAAGCTATACAATCCTCCAGTGAAGATGTGGCTATAATTAGCATTGCTGACCTGATGCAAGGCATAAGCAGTAGTATGCCCATCAATATGCACTCTCTTTGCCAACGTTCCTCATCGTACCAGATGGTGAATTCAATGATGGTGCCTGTGGCACTTCTAAATATTTTTGTGCCTGATGGTACTTTTATAGGGCCTGTCTCATCGTAGAAGGCTGAAGGGTGACATAATGATGATCTTCAAACATATGAAGGGTCATGAAGTGTGTGATTACGAAGTTACCAGCTGTTACGCATTGAATTGAGAAGGAGATTTTAACAGTAACCAGAGATTTAATTTAGATGTGAAGTAGAACTTTCTGATAATAAAAAATATATAATGAGGAGAATGGTGAGACATGCCATAAAGTATTGTTATTGAAGATAAATTATATTAATTTGTATGAAATCCAAGTTTGCTCTTATTTTATGGATTATGTTTCAATTTACTTTTGTATCTATGAGTCTCTATTTTTCATAATCCAACAATAATTGGGTTTGAATCCTGACTCTTTTTACCAGTGTGTCTTCAGGTTAATTAATAACTTAAATAGTTTGAACCTTGATTTAATTATCTAAAAAACTAAGATTACATCTTTCATCTACATATTTATGGACAAATCTGAAATACTGTTTATTAACTGTAAGGCAGAGTTAAATTTACTTCTTTCATTTCTCTTCCATGAAAATGATACCAGGCAGATCAAAATGTCAATGATTCACAATGGAGACATGTGCAATAGGGAGTAATATAAAACCCTCGATCTCTTCTCTAGAGGATTATTTCCTATCCATATGCCAACTAGGAATATTTATCTTTCATAACAGTAAGTAAAGGGAGGGCAAAAGACCCTGTTCTGGTTAAGGATCCTATAATTTCTAAGTATTCCACCCCAAACCAAGTCATTTTACTTATCTGAGTTTTATATGTCCCCTTTTGGAAAATAAGTTAGGGAATCTGACACTGATAGATACATTTTGATGTGACCTCTGTGTAGGGAAACAGGAGACAATGTAGAAAGGTTAGAAGAGATACATATAGGTCAGGAGGTTGGTAGTAGAATTTCCTGCTGCAGTGGTTTATTCAATCCTGCATATCAAGTGGGAAAAGGCAGTTCTGATCAATGAAGAGAATGAGATGACATCAAGCCTGAGAGCACTTTCTTAGAAACTATTTGTTTCACAAACTATGTTCCATGCACTACTCAGGATACTAAAAATTTGTCAGTATAAAGTTCAATTAATTTCCGGTCTTGATGGAATATTACATTAAAAAATCAATAAATAACCACATAAATAAAAAATATGGTTTCAGAGGGTGGTGTATTAGGAAGAAAATCAAATGGTGAGGGGGCAATGAGCTGATGACTATGGGGAAAAGGTGATTCAATGGCCCAGGGAGGCTTCTCTACAGGTCACACACAGCACTCGCTGTCTTCATACAGGGGTAGGCAAAAGTGGGTTAAATTACCAGCCATCATTACCTAAAAGAAAGTCATGAGTAAGGATATGAAATACTCATAACAGTAATGAGGATGATAATAAAATAATATAATAAATAATAATATAACAATAAACTACATTTTACATATTCACAAGTGTAAACCTACTTTTATTCACCCTGTATAACAGAAAGAGTTCTGCTATGCAAATATAGAAGACAAGCCTAGTTAATGTCTAGAAGTAAGGAATTAAGCTATCTATCATCATTCCTCTCAATCATATTCATGGAGCCTTTAGGTGTAACATTGACAAAGTTTTGGTTAGATTCTGTTTTTGGCTTTGTCAGTCACAAACTGACCTTTGCTCATCAATTTCTTTATAGGGAAAATATAGGAGAGGAAAGAGGAGTATTTTAAAATTAATTATTCTCACTTTTCACATCTAAAATACTACTATTGATCCCTTTCTTGACTACTTCATGGGGTAACTTTAAAGATGAAATGAGGAAATGGACAGGTCCAGTTCAGTGATGACAACTCAGTGGGATATTAATAATGAAAACACTTTATTTTTTTTCTCATCACTGCTTTCGATCATTCTCCATTTTGATGTCTACTCTCCCTGTCTCTTAACAACACTGTAGACAGATACTATAATTTTTCTGATCTCTTTTAATTATTAAAACCTAATCTGGTCTAATGAAATATTCAAATCACACAACTTATGTAAAGCCCCATTGTTTTCTACTTTGGGCCTTACCTGCAATTCTAATACAACAGAAAATTCCCGTTCAACATCTTAACAATATTTGTAAGAACAACTTTTTATACTATTAGCACTATGAAATATAAGGTACAATTGTTATTAAAGACAGTGCTTTCAAGCCATGAGTTATTTTATGCCAACCAGTTATTTTATCCACACTTCTGTGAAAGTGACTGAAGGAACTCAGAGGTAAAACGGAAGCCAATATTTGCAAAAATGGTAGGAGAACTGCTAGAATCGGTTCAACCATACTTTGCCTGTAAGTCTGCTGTCAACATGGCAACTTCTCAACATTCAGAGGCCTGTAATGAGACAGCATTTAGTGAAAAAATGTCAAGATTCTTTTACATCTCAAATGTGAAATAGGACAGAACAGTTAAAGGAATATGGAAGATAATTAGGGTATTCTAAAACTAGATTTTTGTTCTAACATGCCAGATTGTCGATGCTTTATAACAAATGCCTTTTAGGAAAATTAATGCTACATTTTATAAAACTAGTATCCTTTTGTGTAGTATTACACACCATAACATTTATAAGCCTATTGTTGGTGTATTTGTACACACACTGAAAGCAGAACCTCACCAATGCATTGAGCAGTAAATTATTTCATTATGAAAGATAAATAATTTAAATGCCCAATTTTTCTATATGCAGACTTCCATATGCTTCTGCTCAAATTAATATAAAAAAACAATGAATTTTCTAAAATTCTGTCTAAAATTAAAGATATTATAAAAGGTCAATTTATTTTTGAGGTAAGCTTAAGAAATACATTCATTTTTAAACTCTTTATGCATAGTAATTTTTACACTTTTCCTTTGTATGAAAATCATCTAAATGTTAAGTTTGTCATTTGAATTAAAAGTTTGTATGCAATTGTTCACAGTATCTCTGTTTCCCAAAAAGCTATAGGGATTTTTTTTTATGTTTATTAAGGCATTTAGGGCATTGTTAAGGCATCATTCTTGAAAGAAATAGAGAAAATTTTTTGATAATTTTATTAGTATACCTGCTCAAAAATCAAAAAGCAATAAATATATTTTATAGAGAAGAATGCATGTCTATATAGTTATCTAAATCCATACTGCCACTGGCCTCACCTTTCTTTCCTAGTGAGTGACAAATAGTCATTCTCTATAATACATTACAGAGAACATTCTCAAAGTTAGTATGGATTCAAAATAATTTTTTTGTGCATGTATCCAAGTTTTCCAGCATTTGTTGAGAGCTATTCTTGCCTTTATAGCTCTGTCAAAAATCAGTTGTTTATATATATGTAAGTTTATTTCTTAATTCTTTACTCTGTTCTACTAATCTATTTACCAGTCTTTACCAGTCTTCAACACCATACTATATTGATTACTTTAGTACTAATCTTAAAATCAGGTACTACTGGACTTCAATTTTGTTCTTTCAAAGTTGTTTTGAATATGCTAGCCTTTTAGAATTTCCATGAGAATTTTTAATCTACTTTCCAATTTCTACAGAAAATATGTTGTGATCTAACTGATTAAATTGATTAATTTAGGGAGAACTAACATCTTGCCAATATTATATCTTTTAACACATAAACAAAATATATCTCTCATTTTTTTCTTTTTTTATGTCATCTTTTTAAAGGTAGAGGAAGGGAGGGAGAAAGAGAGGGAGAGAAACCTCAATGCGTGGTTGCCTCTAGCATGTCCCCTACCGGGGACCTGGCCCACAACCCAGGCATGTGCCCTGACTGGGAATCAAAGTGGCCACCCTTTGGTTTTCAGACCACACAGTACTCAGTCCACTGGGCCATACCAGCCAGGGCCACTCATTTATTCTTTAATGTGTCTTTACAATATTTGTTCTTAACATGTATGAATTTTTAACATATTTCACACAATCATTTCATATTCTTATGCCATTGTTAATAACACTGTTTTTTAATTTCAGCTTTCTATTGTTAGCCATGACTGATGTGATTCAGTTGTCTGCAGTGTCATCCCATACACCACAAAATGTTGCTGGTTCAATTCCTGGTCAAGGCACATACTTAATTGCAGATTTGAATCATGTATGGGAGACAACCAGTCGATGTTTCTCACATCAATATCTCTCCCTCTCTCTTCCTTTTCCTCTTTTTAAAAATCAATGAACATATCCTTGAATGAGAATTTTAAAAAACCAAAATAAAATATAAATTTTCTTTATTTTATTGATTATGCTATTACAGTTGTCCCAATTTTTTCTCCCCTTTAGCCCTCTCCTGCCACACTACCTCCCCACCCTCCACCATTCCCCCCACCATTAGTTCATGTTCATGGGTTATACATATAAGTTCTTTGGCTTCTCCATTTCCTATACCATTCTTAACCTCCCCCTGCTGATTTGTGCCTACAATTTATGCTTCTTATTCCCTGTACCTCTCCCTCCCATTTTCCCCTTCCCCCTCCCCACTGATAACTCTCCTTGTGATCTCCATTTCTATGATTCTGTGCCTATTCTAGTTGTTTGCTTAGTCGTTGTTTTTGTTTTTTTTAGGTTCAGTTGGTAGCTGTGTTTGTTCTCATTTTACTGTTCATAGTTTTTGATCTTCTATTTCTTAGACAACTCCTTTTAACATTTCATGTAATAAGGGCTTGGTGATAATGAACTTTACTTTATTCATGAAGCACTTTATCTGTCTTTCATTCTAAATGATAGTTTTCCTGGATCTTGGATGTTGGTCCTTGACTTTCATGACTTTGAATACTTCTTTCCATTAAGGAAAGTAAACTGCTTGCCACTAAGGTTTCTTTTGAGAAATCAGCTGATAGTCTTATGGGATATCCTTTGTAGACAACTCTCTCCTTTCCTGTTGCTGTTTTTAAAATTATCTCCTAAAAAATTAAAAACAATAAATAAATAAAAGCCCTTGCTGATATGGCTGTTGGTTGAGTGCTGGCCTGCATATCAAAGGGTCACCAGTTTGATTCCCAGTTTAGGGTACATGCCTGTGTTGCCAGCCAGGTTTCCAGTGGGGGGCATGTGAGAGGCAACCGCAGATTGATGTTTCTCTCCCTCTCTTTCTCTCTCACTTCCTGTCTCTAAAAAATAAAATAAATAAAATCTATATTAAAAAAGATTATCTCCTTATATGTAATCTTGAGTAACTTAATTATGATGTTTCTTGGTGTGTTCCTCCTTGGGTCCAAATTCTTTGGGACTCTCTGGGCTTCCTGGAAGTCTATTTTTTTTTTTTTTTGCCAGATTGGGGAAGTTTTTCTTCATTATTTGTTCAAATAAGTTTTCAATATTTTGCTCTTCCTCTTCTCCTTCCAGCACCCCCATGATTCGGATGTTGGAATGTTTAAAGTTGTTCCTGAGATTCCTAAGCCTCTCCTCATTTTTTTGCATTCTTTTTTCTTGATTCTGCTCCAGTTAAATGCTTATTTCTTCCTTTTGTTCCAAATCGTTGATGTGAGTCCCTGTTTCCTTCCCTTCATTGTGAGTTCCCTGTATATTTTCCTTTGTTTTACTTTGTGTAGCCTTCATTTTTTTTCTTCATTTGGCAGCCGAGCTCAATGAATTCTGTGAGCCTCTACTTACCAGTGTTTTGAACTCTGAATCAGATAGGTTGTCTATCTCTTTATCAGCTAGTTCTTTTTTTGAAGTTTTGATTTGTTCTTTCATTTGGGCCAGATTTCCTTGTCTAGGCACACCTGTTATAAGGGGCGGAGCCTTAAGTATTTGCCTGGGCAGGGCAACCCACTCCCCTGCTTTGTGGTGCTGTCTGTGGGGGAGGGGTCAGAGAAGGAACAATGCCATTCGCTCCATTCTCATCCCACTTTCTGTCACCCCTTATTTCCCACAAGTGGATTGTGAGCTTTCAGGTACTGATTCATAGGTGTGTGAGCTTTTGTATATTTTAGGACCCTGTCAGTCTCTCCAAAGAACTCTCTTGTGAGTCTGGGAGTTTCTCTCACCACCACAACCCTCACAGATATTTTATAGCCAGGGGTTTTGAGTCTTTAGTTTCCCACACTGAAACCCTAGATTTCCCAGTCTGTCTCCCCCTTTGTTCCTCCTGGCTTATCTGCCCCCAAATGTGGAATTGTCCAAGTGGTTTGCCACCTTGCTGTGTCCTCTCCACCCAGACTGCCTGTTTCTGCCCCTCTACCAGTTTGGATGAATGTTTCTTTAATTCCTTAATTGTTGTATTTCCATGCAAATTATTTTCTGGTAGTTCTGGTCATTCTTTGTTTTTAAATTAGTTATTATCCTTCTTTCATTTGTGTGAGGAAGTGAAACTTTTCTGCTTATGCTTCTCTCTAGCCTGGAACTATCAAATTTTCTATTGCTACTTGCTGGTATAAACATATAAATGTCATATTTTTAAATATTATTAAGCTCCCTAATTGTATATCCTTTTGGTGAACTCCATTGGATTTTCCACATAAATAACCATGTCATAATCAAATCACTTCTTCCTTTTCAATCCGGTTCTTTTTTTTCCCCTAAGAACAAGGACTAGAGTTTCAAGTAGTATGTTGAATAAAGCAATGAGAGCAGATCACTGTCTCATCTTGTTACTGCTCTTAGTGCAAGCATTCCATCTTTCACCGTTAAATATGTTACCTGTAGGGTTTTATACAGATGCCCATTATCAGGTTGAAAAATAACTTTTCTTTTCCTAATTTTCTGGGAGTTTTTATCAGTAATGAATGTTATATTTTTGTCAAATGACTTTTCCCCTATTGAGATGATTTACTGTGTTAATATGAATAATCATATTGATTGATATTCGATGTTAAACCAACCCTGAATTATTGAAACAAACACCACCACCTTGGTCATGACATTATACTTTTAATATATTATTGGATTCAATTTACTAAATTTTGGTCACAATTTTTGCATCTATGTTTATGAAGGATCTATATTTTTCCAATTCTTATAGTATCTTTGGTTTTAAATAAGGCAATACAAATCTCATAGAATTAGCTGGATGTAATTCCTCTTTTTTAATTATTTTTTAAATTGGTATTTTTAAAGTAATTATTAGTAGGATTTATCAATGTAGCCACATTAGCATGGAGCTTTCTTTGTGAAAATATTTTAATTAGAGTTATAATTTTTTATACATAGAAGAGTATTCAATTACCTATGTTTTCTGAAGTCAGCAATTTTGTATTTTTCAAGGAGTTTGTACTTTTTATCTAAGTTGTCAGATTTATTGACAAAGTTTTTCATAATATTCTCTTATTATCATTTGACTATCTGTAGAATGTATAGTGATGTCATTTTCCCTAATTCATGATACTGAAAACTTGTATCTTCTCTCTTTTCCTTTTGCTCAGACTAGCTAGAGTTTTGTCAATTTTATTTTTTCAAAGATTTATTTTTGTTTTATTGGTATTCTCTTTTATCTATATTCTATCTTATTGATTTTTACTTCTTTATTATTTCCCTCTAAAATGATGTGTTTAAATTTTTGTGTATATTTTTTATGTATGAAAAAGTGTAATTGAACTCATTGGTTTTAGGCCTTCCTTTTTATTAGAGGTGGTTCAGTGCTAAAGGTTTTGTTAAAATTAGTGGGGTTCCATTCTGGTATAGGTTTTACTTTTTTATTTTTATTATGTTCAAATGCTTTTTATACTCACTTTTAATTTCTTCTTTGATCAAAGGGTGGTTTAAAGTGCATTATTCAGTTTCCAAATATTTGGGAATTTTTCTAGAGATTTTATTTAGCTTATTGATTTCTAACTTAATTTCATGTGGTCAGAGAAGATAGTTATACTACTTAATATATTATAAATGTATGTTGTATGCTATTTTGTAATTCACCATATGGTAAATGTCAACATGCTGCCTATCTTACATTTGAGAAGAAGAATGCTGCTGGTTTGTAGATCCATAAGTATCAAAAAGTTCAAGTAGGTCTATCTTTTTGTTCCAGTTTCCTGTATTCTTGTAGATTTTCTGTATATTTAGTCTACTAATTATTGAGAGAGTAGCACTAAATCCCCGACTAAAATTGTGAATTTATCTGTTGCTTCATGTATTTTCAATCTCTGCTATTAGGTACTTCAATGATTAGTGTTATGTTCTTTTGATGGAACTGATACTTTTATATAATTTATGGCAATATTTATTCAATTAATTTAGAGGATAATTTAGCATTCATACATTCTTTTTTAACTTATTGCAGATGAAGCTTTAACTTACACTGTATCACTTCATATGTAGTATAAGTATACAACAGGGTAGTATAAGTAGATAATGGTGTACTTCCCTCTCAGATTTATGATACTGATTGCATTGCATTTTACTTTTATATTAGTATAAATTCCTTACATATTACAATTATTGTGGCCATAATAGTTAACTTTAAAGAGTTAGACAACATTTTTAAAAAGTTATATATAACCGTTGTAGTTATCATTCCTGGTGCTCTTCATTTTTCCATGAAGATTCAGATTTCTGACTTCCTAGTAATAGAATTTGAGCCTCTCTATGCAACCATACAAATCAGATCTAACTCTGAAACTCTTGTTAGTGAGCCAATATTTTTTATCTCCTTATTTTATCTTATATAACTTGATTTTTAACAGTTGAATGTGAGATTCTGCACTTAAAACCCAAGTTCTGACTAATAAACCCAAATTATATCTTGCCTCAATTTTAGAAATCCATTGTTTCAGGAGTGGATTATCTCTGGTGAGCCACTCTCCTGCACAACAGTTAAGACAAAATTTCTTCTGTATTTTTGAATTTATTTCTTTATCTTTTTACTCTTATGTTTCTTAAGACTGAATTTTTAATTAAATGTGAGAATTAGGTATTGTGCTAAGTTTTATTAATTGTGAATTTTCATCGTTTGTCCTCCAGACCAGCTGCAGGCTTAGGTAGTTTGTGAGATATGAGGAAGCTTCATTTTCTCTGTATGAATTACTATTCAGTAAAAAAAATAAAAAAGAGAGAGGATAATCAAATAAATGCACAAATAGAATACAGCCTTTTTCTTTCCTTGAAAAAATTTAAAGAATAAACTGGAAAACTCTATTAAAATCACATATCACAGATAGAGAAGATTTAATTTCAGTGACCTGGTGGTGCTTCTCAAACTCCTTAAGAGTTTTGCAGTATAATCTGAAACTGGCCCCCATATAGGAAGGGGAGGAAAAGAACAAAAAATAGCCAAACCACCCAATTTCCTATGAGGCTTATCTTGGGTGACCATAAGACAAGTAGATTCCTACCCCCTGACCCTAATCTCAAAGTTTTCCTAATTGGATTCAGTCATGCACACAGGAAGCCTTAACTGGGTTCTGTCACATTACTAGTTCATTTAGTCTCAATACCACTTTTCTATCTCAAGGATGTATTCTTGGAGTACCTTCTTGGAATAGGGAAGGCAAAAGGCAGGAAAATACCAAGTACCGGAAAGAGAGTGAGGAACATCCAGTTTCCAGGGTCCAACTCTCAGACCAACTGTCAAGTCTTACTGATGACCTATTCCAACACCTGGGCACTTGTTATCAGCAATGATATGTAAATAGTATATTCATTTATGTACATTTTGAGAGTCATTTCTAGGAGGTACATCTTATAAATTTGTAAAAACCAATTTAATACAAAGGATCTGTTAGAAGTGAAGTGCTGTTATGGCAATATCCACCTCATAAAATAACCCTTTGGATATTTCCCAGGTGTAATTTTAACAGCCTAAATTCAAAACTGAAACTTAGATTCAAATTCCAACTTTGCTCCTTATTAGCTATTGTTGCATGAATAATTATTTCATATACCATATATTTTTAAATGTTAGAGGACCAAGACATTCAGCCCTTTATTTAACTTTAATAAATCTTTGAATATTAAGACAGGCAGTTACTGGAAGGCTTTATATCTTGCCTGAAAGAAGCACAGCTTTATATCTTATGAAGGGATCACAAATTCTGGTAAGCTGGTTGGTTGGTTCTTTTAATCCAGGAAGTGCCACAGTCTCTGGCCAGTATTCCAGGAATGATGCCATATGTGGCAGCAGTTCTGAGAACTGCTGCGGGCATTTTCAGAGATGTGGGCACTTTCCCTCTTCTGCAGCTAACATAAAACCTAATTTCCTAATGCTAAGTCTGTTAGGCTGCTGAGCCCTAGACCTTTTGTTTGAGTCTTTACAACTGAATTTCATGAAGCATTTGTAATTTATAACAATGCGGAAATATTCCATGACAGAAATTGACAAGGTTATCCAATAAGTCTTCTTTGACTCTCATTTCATGTAATTTAAAGCTGGCCTAATTTGATATTTATAATAGATTATTTTTCAAATAATAAAATAGGGCAAATTTTGTTAACATTATTATTTAGACAGTTTGTAATATTTTATAATTTAACATTCTCTACTTCCAGCTGGAGAGAAAAAGTATATATATAATTAGATAGCAGATATGAATGCATTTTGCATTTTATTTTAATTCATAGATTTATATGACTTTTTCCATCATGATATCATGTACATCTCCTTTAATTTACTTTTGAGAGAAGTTCTACATTCTGAATCAAGTTGACAGTTTAACCTATAAATCCCTTCCCTAATAGACAGTGTAAGATAATTAATAACAAATTATATATATTTTAAAATTGACAAATTGATTATTTATATTGGAAATAACTATATTTTTTCTAATTAATTTATTATTAGTTTTGGCACATTTTGTCTCATCATTTTATATCCAATATTATGTCTTTTATATTGTCCAGTATATAATAGAAACTTATTCAGTTGTTTTGAGTAAATGAACGATATTAGGTAGATATTAAAGTCAGAAGCAAAATAAACTTTAAAGTCTCCTGCCTTTAAGTAAATAAAGTTCTCTTTTAAAAGTGAAGGAATTAAGGATAAGAAAGAGTTTCTTTTATATGGATTATTTCCTAATTTGCTGAAATTAATGACCACTATGCAATTTAGGAATTTGACACATTTATATGAAAGCTTGGAAATGATTGTATTAATAATAGTGAACAGTGAAGTTTCAAAATCAGTACTATCAAGATTCTCAAAAAATTTAACGTGGAACTGCCTTATGGCCCAGCAATTCTACTTCTGAGAATATATCTGAAGAAACCCAAAATACTAATGTGAAAAAATATATGCACCCCTATGTTCATTACAGCATTATTTACAATAGACAAGATTTGGAAGCAGCCTAAGTGCCCATCAGTAGGTGAGTGGATCAAAAAACTATGGTACATTTGCACAATGGAATACTACTCAGCCATAAAAAAGAAGGAAATCTTACCATTTGGGACCACATGGATGAGCCTGGGGAATATTATGTTAAGTGAAACAAGCCACTTAGAGAAAGACAAATATCATATGTTTAACTTATATATGGAATCTAATGAATTAAAAAGAAAACTAACAAAATAGAAACAGGCTCTTGTATTCAGAAGACAGACTGACAGCTGTCAGAGGAGAGGGAGTAAGGAGGACTGGTTGAAAGGGTGAAGGGATTAAGTTAAAGAAAAGGAAACCTCATAGACAGAAAATAGCATGGTGATTACCAGAGGGAAAGGACATGGGAGGAGGTAGAAGAGGGTAAAGAGTGGACAAGTGGTGATGGACGGAGACTTGACTTGGGGTGGTAAATACACACTACAGTGCACAGATGATGGGTTCTGGAACTGTGCACCTAATACCTGTGTGATTTTATTAACCAGTGTCACCCCCAAAAATTCAATGAAAAGGAAAAAGAGAGAGAAAGAGAAAAATTAATAAAATTAAGCATTAATACTCATAAAGAGGTTACACAATTCTGTTAGAAAAAGACAAATGACTGTGTCAAAAACAGGCAAAATGAGCACAAACACCTCCTTGAAAATGAAATACCAATGACCAGTGAAAGTATGAAAAAGTGTCAAATTCAGTGCTAATCATAGAAATGCAAAATAAAACAAGATACCATAATTTAAAAAAATGAAAATATTTGTTAAGTTCC
Organism: Anoura caudifer; assembly: GCA_004027475.1. Classification (NCBI taxonomy): domain Eukaryota; kingdom Metazoa; phylum Chordata; class Mammalia; order Chiroptera; family Phyllostomidae; genus Anoura; species Anoura caudifer. Next base: position 170,690 of record PVKU01003210.1, read on the forward strand.
TCAAGGACTTGAATTTTTACTACGACCTATTTTATTCTACCTTCTAATTAAGTCATTCACAAACTCTCAGCAAAGCCTCCTGCACAGATATACAATGTAAATTGATAAATTATTTAACCATATACATGGAGCTTTGTACAAACCCAAATATATATTGTATTTTTTAATACTTTAAAACATTACCTAATGGATTCTAAATGAATTTGTTGAAGGGCTCCATAACATGATTTGATCTTAACTCTATCAGTAATAATATTGACCATTTTTGTTATCTACGTAAGTTGTACTCAATAGTAATAAATCATGCAAAAACATAATTTAGAAGTTATTTTTCTTTTTGTATGTGGGAAGTATTTTGTGATGTTTTGGGAAAAAGTCCCATTTCTTAATTGTGTTTGCTTGGGGTAATTAATTTGCATTTTCTGAGAACACACCCGCTGTCAGTGGGGGAAACCCTACAGAGCCCTAAAACATTCTGGAAAAACATTTTAAAACATTGCAGCTGAACTCAACACTTGCAGATACTCAACACTCGTATATCACCTGGGATTATCCCATCGATTCTAATACTGCCTGGAGTATTATTCTGTCTCAGTGATCAAATACATACATTTTTCATTTAACTCAGTTATTTTTCCTACCACACCAATTTTATAAAAGAGATTCCTTAAACTAGATAGCTTAATGAAGGAAACTTAAAGGCAAATAAGTGCTGTTAGTTCTATCAAGTTTCTCTGTGTATATGTGTGTGTACTTAAAAATATTTTTCTCTATATAACAATGTCTTTTTTTATTTTACTTCTTTTCTTTCACTCTTTTGAATTGGAGCTAAAAACTCACTCTTTTAAAGGCATTATATAGAAAACAATACCTGGAACACTCTTGGTTAGCACTAGAAGGAAATTCTAAGGACAACTGCACTATACAGATAAAATGCAATTTTGTTCTTTAGCAAATGTTTCTTTGCTGTGTGTTAACCAGCGACTAACATGTATACCTGGAATTTATTAAGTGTAGTTTCTTTAGCTATAGTATACAGGTATGTTAATAACCCATAGGGCCAAGACATAATAGTAAATTAAATATAATAATATAGAATATGAATACTAATGCATGTATCAAAGACTCTGGTCCATGATAGATTTATAATGTTTATCCCACACTTGGTTTTGGTTTTTGGTTTTTGTTTTTGGTGTTTTTCAATATGATATTTTCTATTTTCCCAAAGGTAAATAATGATCTGTATTTTATTTCTTCATGTTTGCAATGCACTTTAAGCTTTATTTAGGAACCTTTATTTTTCTCTCTTCAATTTAATGCATTCAAGCTGGGCCTAATAAACCCCCTAAAAGACAAATAAGGCTCCAAAGAGAAGACAATATTTAATCTGAGCTGCAGAGAACTATTATAATTCAATCAGGTTCAGGTTAGTTGGGGAAGGGTTGTTCCTGACATGGAATGTTAAATGCAAATGCACAGAAAGAACAGAGTGTGGGCGGTGGCATGGAGACATATAAAAAGAGAAAAAAAAAGTTGAGAAGGAAAGGAGAGTGAGGGAGAAAAAGAACTTCAAGAAGTTTAACATAGTTCTAAATAGCACTCAAGAGGGAAATTAGCAAGAAAAACCTACTACACGGGTCACCAGAGGCCAATTAATGAAGAGTCTTCTATGCCGGGTAAGAAAATCAAGTTTTATCTTATGGAAGACACCTTTAAAGACATTAGGATGGAAAGTTACATAACCAGATTATATTTCAAAAAGATGATTTTCACAGAATATGGAAAATGGTACCTAATAGTAAAATGTGAAGTAGGGAGGCCTGACTGAAATCTATGGCTTTGTGCCAACTGAATTAGATGCGCAGGTCAGTGTAGATGAGGAGAGGGAGATAATTTGAAATGCATTGAAGTGGTAGAATTAACAGGGAAATATAACCAGTTATGTGTTGGGTGCATAGGAGAAGGGATAAAATGGTTGACTTCTAGTTTTTTGTTTGAATGATGAAGTGCGTTGTGGTCCCAGTCACTGAGATGCACAAAAACAGAGTAAGAGAAGCTTTAGTGTCTCTCTCTCTGATGTGTGTGTGTGTGTGTGTGTGTGTGTGTGTGTTGTTTTATGTACGTTTAGGCAAGATATTATTCGTTCCATTAAAAATGTTAGAGCTTGAGATACCAGAACGTCTAGATGGAGTTGTCCACTGTGAATGAATCAAAATTATACACATTTTTGTCAGATCAGCAAAAAATGTATTTTTTGTGCCACAGAATTTTAGTAATTTGATTATGTGTGCAATGAGATGAAACCAGTTGAAAATCACTGACATTTATGTTAAATCTCTGCTAACAACCTTTTAATCTTTACTAATCTAATAAGGAAAAATAGTATTTAAATATAATTTCAATTAGGATTTTTGTTATTATGAACAAAGGTAAGCAACTTTGCAAAAGTTTAACAGCCACTTGCATTTACCCATTTTTCTACTGTATTCTTACATTTAATTTGTCCTGTTAATGGATTAAAGGAAATGGGTATTTGTTATGTGTGTTGTAAATGCTTCCCAGGTTGTTGTTTGGCTACATTAATTGTGATTTTTTTCTTAATATATTTGTTTTTTAAATTCTTGAATATATCAAACAATGTTATGGCCACTCTTATTTGTTTTAAAAAATAAAGAACAAACTGACAGTAGCAAGAGGGGGAGAGGGAAAGGAATAATGGGAGAAGAAAGGGAAAGGCCATCAAGGAACCTGCATAAAGGTCCCAGGTACAAAGACAACAGTAAAGGGTTGAATATGGTAAGCAGGGCGGTTATGGCAGGGGAGAGTGATAAGGGAAAAATGGTGATAACTGTAACTGAACAGCAATAATAAATTAATAAACAAACATAATAAAACTTCTATACCAATAATATTTTACTTCATTTTTTCTAGTATTTCAATGGCTTGTTTTATATGATCAAATTCTGCATCCATTGTGTTTCTTTAATCACTATAGTTTTAAATTAATTAATAAAAACAAACAGATCTAGTAAATAATAATTCTATTTTCTTTTCCAAAATGTTTGCAGAATTTCTCTGTTGAGTACAGTATTTTTTACAGAACCTTTAGAATCAGTGTTTTACCATTAAAAATACATTTTATCATTTTTTTATTATCCAGTACATTTTCAAGCTTTGTTATTTGTGCTTGAAGGGATATAGCTTTTACTACATTAACTTCATGACTATCTGTTAAATTGTCTTCTTATTTATAGAGGTTTTTAATTGAACAAATTGAACATCTTGGTTTTCTAGATATGAAATGAAACCAAATGTTACTATAATTTTATAGGTTAATATAGAATTGTATACTTATTATTTTGTTCTGTTTTGGCTTTTACACCCAGAATAATGTCAAATAACATTAGAGATAGTTGACATCTTTTATTATAGTTAAATATGGGTGCTTTCATTCTACACTGGTGAGTAGAGTACACACAGTGAATTTTATTATTTTGTTGTTTTTTCAATTGTGTTTTTTTAATATGTGGCTCAGAGAATCCCTGTAGGAGTTTACTAAATAAGGAGATAATCTGGCCAGATAATCTGACTTTTAAAATCATACGTCAATCTATAAATTACTCTGGCTGGGTAGTATGGACATTGTAATAATGTTAATTCTTCCTATCCATGAACATAGTATGTACTTCCACTTATTTGTGTCTTCTTCAATGTCTTATAATTTTCCATGTATAAGTCTTTTGTATCCTTGCTTAAATTTATTCCTAAGTATTTTATTCTTTTTGATGCAATTATGAACAGGATAGTTTCCTTAATTTCCATTTCTCTTAGCTCATTGTTGGCATATATGAATGCAATTTATTTCTGGGTATTAATTTTGTATCATGCTACTTTGCTGAATTCATTTATCAGTCCTAATAGTATCTTGGTGGAATCTCTGGGGTTCTCTATGTACAGTGTCACATCATCTTCAAATAAAGGCACTTTTACTTCCTCTTTTCCAATTTGGATGCCTTTTATTTCTGCTTTGTGTCTGATTGCTGTGGTTAGGAATTCTAGTACTATGTTGAATGATAGAGGTGAAAGCAGACATCCATGTCATGTTCCTGATCTTGAATGTTTATAGTTTTTGACTGTTGGGTATGATGCTGGCAGTGGGTTTGTGATATATGGCTTTTATTATGTTTAGGTATGTTCCTGCTATCCTCAGTTTGCTGAGAGTTTTGATCATAAGTGGGTGCTGGATTTTATCAAAAGATTTTTTCTGCATCTATTGATATGATCATGTGGTTTTTATTCTTTGTTTTGTTTATGTGGTGAATAACATTTATTAATTTATGAATGTTGTATCAACTTTGCATTCCTGGAATATTGGTAAAGCTCATTTGATCATGGTTTATGATTTTTTATGAATTGCTGTATTCAATTCGCTAATATTTTGTTGAGGATTTTAGCATCTATGTTCATCAGAGGTATTGGCCTACAATTTTTTTTTAGTATCTTTATCTGGTTTTAGAGTTAGGATAATGCTAGCCTCACAAAATACAAACCTATCAAGATACCAATGATATATTTTACAGAACTAGAACAAATATTTTTTAAAAAAAGTATATGGAACCACAAAAGGCCCCACATAGCAACAGTCATCCTGAGAAAGAAGAACAAAGAGGAATCATGCTACCTAATATCAAACTATACTACAAGTCCATGCTAATCAAAACAGCCTGGTACTGGCATGAACATAGACACATAGATCAATGGAAGAGAAAAGAGAGTGCAGAAGTAAACCCATATCTTTGTAGTCAGTTAATATTCAACAGAGGAAGCAAGCATGTATAATGGGCTAAAGATACTTTATTCAATAAATGGTGTTGGGAAAATTGGACATATACATGCAAAAAAATGAAACTAGACCACCTTTTCACACCACACATAAGAATATATTCAAAATAGGTCAAAGACTTCATTCAATGTTAGAGCTGAAACCATAAATACAGGAGACTGTTCTGCGTGGCACGGGCCCAGACAGGACCGATGCCCATGGATAGGTTCTTCCATGGGAAATCAGGCCTGCATTGTACCTAGGCCTCTTTGAGACTTGCTTTTCACTGAAACTCCCACACCCTGAATTGAGGCAGCAAACATTTACTGCATATCTTTAAAGTAACTTCCTAAAACATATGCTAAACCTTTCAAGGATTAGTATAACCAGTTCAACCACTGTTCCCTTTACATTTGCAAATATCCTTCTTCTGTGATGTGATTAGTGGCATCCTCTCCTTTGCTTTCTGTAAAAGGTAACCACCTAAAGTGAACTTCTGCATAGTAAATAAGGACCATCATGTAATGTGCCCAGAAAAGCAATAAAAGCTTGTCAAGGGTCAAGGCACTCTCCCCTTGAGAGAGTGGCTGTGCCATCCCTTTTCCTCTACAGGACTTGGTAGTCTGTGTAGGACTTTGTCATATCTCATCCACAACACCGTGGACACCATGAGCCAGGGGTTCACATTACATAAAAATCCTTGAAGAAAGCATTGGTAGCAAAATCTCTGACATCACTTGAAGTAATTTTTTATTGGATATATCTCCCTAGACAAAGGAAACAAAGGAAAAATAAACAAATGGGACTATATTAACTAAAAAGTTTCTGCATAACAAATGAGATCATCAACAAAATAAAAAGACAACCCATAGAATAGAAGAACATATTTGTGGATACATCTGATAAGGGCCTAATATCCAAAACTTACAAAGTACTTACAAACTTCAACACCAGAAAAAATGAACAACCGAATTTAAAAATGAGCAAAGGACCTGAATAGACACTTCTCTGAAGAGGACATACAGATGTCCAACAGATATATGAAAAGAGGCTCAACATCACAAATTATCAGAGAAATGCAAATTAAAACCACAATGAGATATCATCTCACACCTGTCAGAATGGCTATCATCAATAAATCAATAAACAAGTGCTGACGAGGATGTGGAGGAAGGGGAACACTTTTGCTCTGTTAGTGGGAATGCAGACCAGTGCAGCCACTGTGGAAAGCAGTATGGAGATACCTCAGAAGTTAAAAATGGATCTGCTTTTGACCCAGTGATCCCACTTCTGGAAATACATCTGAAGGAACCCAAAATTAATTCAAAATAACATAAGCACTCCCATGTTTACTGCATCATTATTTACAATCACAAGATATGGAAGCAGCCCAAGTGTCCATCAATAGATAAGTGGATAAACAACTATGGGACATTTACACAATGGAATTCTACTCTACTGTAAAAAAGAAGAACATTTTACTCTTAACAACAGTATGGGTGCACCTGGAGAAAATAATGCTAAGTGAAATAAGCCAGTCAGGAAAAGACAAATATGATATGATTTCACTCACATGTGGAAAATAATGCACAAAATGAACTAACAAGCAAAACAGACAGACTCATGCATGGTGGGCAGATGATGACTAGTAGAGGGGGTGGTTAGTGGGTGGAGAGATTGAGCAAAACAGAAATAGGACACGTGGACATGAAGAAGAGTATGGTAAGTTCTAGGGGGAGTGAGTTCTAAGGAGATTAAGAGGTAATGGAGACAATTCAAAAAAGATTAAATAAAAAAAGCAAAATGAAATCATACTTCAAGGAGTAGAACCTGGTATCTCCATCTTTACAAGCCTTCCTGTACATTTTTATCTCACTGATGTGATGAACCACACAATTCTGAACTTTGGCCTTTCATAATGAGTGCTATTAACTAGTTTTAAGGCTTACTCAGAGCTTGCTTTCTTATTTTAGTTAATGTGCCAAATAATGTGCTAAACATTCCATATGTTACTTAAATCAAACAATGTTTGATTTAACAACGTTTGTGATTAAATCAAACAACGACCCTACAAAATAAATATTACTATAATTATAATTGCTATTATAATTATTACTGTTAGGTTTTCAGTGTACAGAGTTGTATTAAACATAGTCTTTGTCTCATGTATGACATTTATTTATTTAGTTATTTAATTATAGATTTTTAATAATAAGTCAAGCATCTATGATCCCACTACCCAAAACAAAGTTTAGGACTGTAACCTACATGTAATACTTGATCTTTAACAACAAGTTTTCTTCCTCTTCCCACCTCAAGGCATAGAAATCCAGCTGTTGTTATCTGGCAGTATTCAGATAAGGAATCTGAGACTTCCGAAGGTTGAGATTTTTTAGATCGCCCAGCTAGTTAATGTATCACCCAAGATGGAGACCTAGGTGTGTCTAAGTCTGACATCTAGCCTCCACACTACTTGTGTGGCCTGCCAATTGTTTGTCTGCAAGATGACAGGGAAGTGCTGTTCAGTAAAATAGTTAGTGGCACCTAAATCTTGAAATTACAATAAACCTAATGGGACACTGGTTCATCTCTGGCCTTAAGTTTTGTTTTGGTTAGTTAGTTTGTTTTCTTTACCTAGTCCTCCCTAACTTAGTTTATTACTTAGATGCCTCTTAATTAGGCTTAGATGCTCCACTTGTTCAGTTTTATCT
>PVKU01003210.1:178322-188660 GCA_004027475.1 Anoura caudifer
TTTTTTTTTTTTTTTTTTTTTTTTTTTTTTTTTTTTTTTTTTTTTTTTTTTTTTTTTTTTTTTTTTTTTTTTTTTTTTTTTTTTTTTTTTTTTTTTTTTTTTTTTTTTTTTTTTTTTTTTTTTTTTAGATTCCACATATAAGTGAAATCATATGGTATTTGTCTTTCTCTGTCTAACTTATTTCACTTAGGGTAACACCCACTAGGTCCGTATATGTTGTTGCAAATGGGAAGATTTCATTCTTTTTTATTGCTCAATAATATTCTTATAGATAGATAGATAGATATATATATAGATGGTAGATATAGATATAGATATAGATAAATGTAGGTATATAAATAAATATATATGTCTGTCCAGAAGGTATTCAGCCATGTACTATGAAAAATAGAGATATTGAAGATACAAGGTAGAAGAGACATAGGACAATGATATCTCAGTTCCCACCTAAGTAGGCATTTTGGGACCTCACAAAGGTTTCCCAATCACAATTAGCTGCCCTGTCATATTTTCCTGAATCTCATTGATGGTCTTAAATCTCATCCCTTTCAAAGGTGATTTTAGTTTGGGGAAAAGCAGGAAGTTGCAGGGTGCCAAATGTGCGCTGTAGGAGAGCTGAGTCACCTGGGTGATTTGATTTTCACCAAAAAATTCTGCACAAGACATGATGCTTGAGTGGCTGCATTGTCCTGATAAGGCTGCCAATCGCAGTTGCCCATAGCTGCGGCCTTCTGAATCATCCAAATAGTTTCTGCTGGGGAATGTTCAAGCTTAACGCAAAATTGGATGCAGATTCTTTGCTCTACTCACTCAGTCATTTTGAATGTGATGGCCACACAGTATACATGCTCACTCAATGGCATCTACCACCCTCACTGACTAGTACAGTGAAGTTGTCATTGTTCACACATGTGCATTCCAGTCCTCTCTCTTTGGCTGCCAGGTTACATCCATGTCCTGCAAACCATTCTCATTATATTAACAATGGCTGAACTTTTTTCCATATAGACCACATTTAATAAAGAAAAAATATAGAATACTTATTTATAATCTAGTTAGAAATGATCTATAGAGGGTATAAAGCATTTAAAATAGTTAAGGAACCTATTAATTATATGTGCATATTTAATATTTCACTTCTTAAAAGGCTTAAGCTAACACTTTAGAAGTTATTAAAGAATCCACAATCACCATCTAGTATAAAACAAAGAAACTATATTTTAAAGTTTTAACTTTCTCTGACTGCATTCTAATTATAAGTCATCAACTGATATAGTCATTCCTGAGGCAAAATTTTAGATAGGATGATGTCATAAATCTCTCAGATATAGTCTACTATGATATCTCTGAAATGATTAGATTTATAATGAGATTTATACATACTTCTAAACAAAGCATAGTTTAACACTCATATGGATTATTACATTTAAATATGACTATAACTGGAAAGTGTTACTCTTTGATTTTCTATTTCACAGATGAGGAAATGAAGATTTATAAAGATTAACACCTTGCCAATATGTCATAGCTGGTAAATGGCACCATTTGGATTTGATTCCAAACCAACTGTGTCTCCTTTAAGACCCTGTGTTCTTTAAAACAAATTTCTTAACCCAGAAGCTAAACCTTAAAATCTTTCAACAAAGTAATTAATATTATGTTTTCATCATTGTTAAAAGCTATTAGGGCAGAATTCCAACATAAAATGTATGGCGACTCTACAATGTGAGGTTGAATTGAGGGGCCTCTTAATTTATTCCTGATGTTTTCCGACTATAACCACCTCTTCTGAAGTCCTGTCGGGATTCTCATGACTTACTCTAGAATAATTAAGCAGGATGAGTGAAATAAAACAAAACAAACAATTATTGTCTATCCAAAAATGGAGTTGCCATTGTTTCACATCTTCTTTATTTCAGAGCCAGGAGAAAAATGATGATCCCACTTAAGAATCATAAAATCATAAAACTTTAGAGTTCAATGTGAAAACACCGGAAACTTTTAGGCAATTCTGCTATTTATGTCAAAGTTTTATTTTATCACCTTATTTATACCAGATACCATTTAGAATTTACAAAGATTTTCTGTTTCATAGTCATATTATGTGGTATCTGAGATAGGGAACATTGGGTTGAAATATTACCCTTTGTGTAGGTTAAAAATGGTCATATATTGTTAGTTTCATATGCTTCAACCTAAGTAGAATACCCATTTTAGAGATGAGCAAACCCAGATATAACAAAATTTCATGAGTAGCGTGTTGCCATCCAAAAAAAAAAAAGAAAAAAAGAAAAAAAGTCACGACTTCAAAGCCCTTTCCATTAGATTTTCAACAGAAAAAAAAAATCAATTTTCCTTCACTAAGGGTTGGATTACTTGTAAGAAATGAATATTAGGTGTAAAGCAATCTGCTTTAACCCATTCATTTCTTTCTTTGAAAAATTGATCATTTCAATTGTGGAATTCATTGGTCATCAGATGGTTAAATGCCTGTTTTTCTTCCAGGACTTCTGTTACTCTATGGAGAGCTGTAATAAGTGAAAGGTGCCAGTAATGCAGCATATATATAAATAATTGAGTATTCTTTTCTGCCTTTTCTTTTAGATAATCAATTTTGTGCCCCTTCTAAATTATTAAAAGTATTTTTGGTGATCTTTTGCTAGAGCATGGTTATGATTATTAGAGATCTTTAGTCTTATAGATACTTGCTTATTGAAACTGATATGAAAGACCCACTTTAGTCCAGGATGAAACCTTTTTAATCTCAGTATCTGCTGCTCTGTGAACATAGTTCTGTATACACAGAAGATACTTAATTGCCATCCTGAATTGAACTGGAAAAAAAAATACATGTGAAAGGTGTCATGGGTTTAACATTGAAGGGTGTTTTGATCTTTAAAATCTTACCAGGATGTGCATAAATTACCTTTTGTTTTATTGCTTTAGATTTCTCCAGGACAATGTACTTTTCCTTTGCAATTGAAGTACTTTGATACAGTAATCTTGAGACTATGATAGACTATTCACATACTTAATTCTGTTGGGAAGAGGATATAATCATCTCCCAAGTATAATGTGTGGCTACATTCTTCTCTCTCTCTCACTTTACAAAGAGAATGTGTCTGCTGTCTTATTTTAAATTGAAAACTCCTAGAGTATCTAACGAATGTTTTTGAGAGATTATTCATGGAAACCTCTAAACAAAATGCAGAGAAAGTCTCCAGGAGGAGAGTCTGTTGGAGAGATTTGAAAGGCCCTCAGGCCGTTCTTTTCTTCCTCTCTTCCCCTTTAGAGGGCCTAGGTTCTCTCTTAATCAGGTGAGTGAAGGAACTTTCAAATAATTTTAACAGTTCATAAATGTGCCACATGGTTTGATAAGGGCATCTGTAATATCTCAAAATTTTAAGGATAGCATATTTAGCAACCCAGGGAGACAATGCCTATAAAACACAAAATAAGCCATGAAATGACTGTAATTTTTCCTCTCTTTCTCTTTCTCTCTAATGCAAATTAACTGCATTAGCAGTTAATATGCAATATGGAAATCTTTGAAATCTGCTGAGAAGGCAGGCTTTAAAAAAAATGTATGTAAAATTCCAGGATCTCCTATAGACATTACTCTACTGTGATTATTAATATGGCTTTGAACTTTAAGGATAGGTGTGTGTTTGTTTTGAGCTTTGAGAATTTCTAACCTTAACATCAATAGAATTGTAATCTGTATCAATGTCTATACAGACATTCAAAAAAGGGAACTGAGTTATTTAGGTACCTCATCTCTAACATGGAGATAATAAATTATCTTATTGGATTGCTGTTGGAATTAACAATTCAATAATGTATTTTTAGAACTTTTGAATATGGTCTGATCTAGACTGTGCATTTAATATGTATTTTTAAATTATTTTTATGAAGCATATAGAATTGGATTCAGTGAAATATACCACTTATTTTAATCTCTTCACTCTCAGGAAAGGAGATATTCAGGAAATTGCTTTTTCTTTTTTTATTATTGTTGTTCAAGTACAGTTGTCTCAATCCTCCCACCCCATCCATCCCCACCTCCTACCCTTGATTCTAACCCCCTAGGAAATTTCTATTCATTATATTCCATATAGTCCAAAAGAGAGTTTAACAAACATGCAAACCACTGTACAAAATAGTCATCACTTGACCAGTTATTTGAAAGAGAACAATGTGTTATGTTAAAAAAGCAATCAATCATGGAAAGAAAACAAGTGGTATACCTGGTTGGAAGTCTCCTGATTTTGGGCAAGTGAATCTAGAAGTGATAATAGTTATTTAGCAGTGGTATGTGATCATTAGAATTACCTGAAACTAAAAAAATCAAGTGATTTTTTTGTTTGTATGTTTGTTTGCTTGTTTTTTAATCTGTGGAATAGTTAGTAGCCATTTTCAGGGAAAATTATTTAGTGTAAACTGTGCATTTATTATATTTGAATCATCAATTTCTTAACTTTACCTTTGAGTGTGTTAAAATATTCCCTCATATAGGCAGGCCCTGTATATAGTAATTAATGCATTTATTTAGCACAAAGTTAGATCAAGATTAATGCACCTGGTTCTGAACTTTGGTCTTGGTTGCTGAAAACTGAACAAGGACAGTCTAGTTTCTACACTCAAGTAATTTAATGCAGACAGGAAGACACACAAAAGAATTAAATTTTTGAATCACATTCAAGAAAAGTTTGAACTTATTTTTGCAGTTTAAAACAAATCCTTACTTTTACTTTAAAATATAGTGACAGTCAAATTCAGGGTTAGAAACAAATAATGTATCTCAAAAACCATGTCCCACGTTCCATATTCCATGCCAATAACTGACTCATTGGCTCAGTGTCCCTTATACTTGCCTAATTTGGAGGGCTTGATTAAAAATAATACTACCTTTGTACTACTCAAGCCTATAAGCTTATTATTTTCAGAGATGTCCTAGGAATTCATGTTGAACAAGAATTTAGGCACTTCTTTTTAAATTAGTAATTTGAGAAACACTCATATATTTCAGAAATTAGTGGTTGATTTATTTTGTAATTCATGTTTTTATCTCTTTATTTATTAGCAAAAAAAAAAAAAATCAGTTTAATTCATTTTGAAGCCAGTTGATTGGATTTCTAATATTGACTTCTACAGAAATGTATTACTTCTACTGTTCAGAAGTAATAAACCAATCTTATACTTATTTGAAATAATATAGTACTGTTCTTCAATTTTATGATTTTGGAATAATTTTTCTACTAGTACTGAGATATTTTAAATGTGTATTATTTTTCCCTAACCCCATCTTTAATACCGAACTCTAAAATTAGAGAGCACTGTATAAGTGTAGGAAAAAAGCTGAGGTTATTCTTTTATAATAATATCAATCAGTGATGTTTTTAAGCTTTCACATTTTTGTGTAATTCCTTTCTTACTATCTTTCATTTTCTCCACATTCTATTAAATTGCTTGCAGTAAAGCTACTTATGATCTGTCCCTTCGTCCAGCAGTTTTTATCTACTGGCACATATAAGCTAATTACTAAATATAAACTAATTACTAAAATTCTGCTGCGTACCAAAAAATATATTTTTTGCCAACCTGACCAAAAATAGTTATAATTTGATTCAGTCACAGTAGGCAGCTATTGTTCTATTGGCTGTTGTTATTCTTTTTATTGAATGAACTAATGGAAAGAGGCCAGTGAAACTCACTAAATAGTCAGTTATTGCATGTTTTAACATTTCTTGTGGCACACTGGTTGAGAATTGCTGGCTTAGATTGATACAACTTCATTTTAAAACATTTTTAAAAGACCACAGTAGAAATGTTTTAAAACAAATCCCACTAAAATTAGTACCAAGCACAAAGAATTGCCTATAAGAGCAGTGGTGGTTAAGTTCAACTACATGTAAAATCTATTTCTTTTGAATTATAAAAAAGAAGTAAAGTAAACAAATATGTAATTCTTATCCTAGGGAGACTATATTATCTTTCCATTCATAAAATAGATGAAATTGCTTTGATTTATATTGATCTGGATATAGAAGTGACAGCTGAAAAAAGTCACTAAATGAAAAGGTACTTATTTCTAGGTTTGCTTTTAATACTTGTTAGTTATTTATAAAAAAGGATAGAGTAAAATTTTAATGAAGCTTGCCAGAAAAATGACAATGAGAGTTATAAACATGAATGGAGAGTTTAATGGTGTGTATGAACTAAAAAGATAATATAAATGATCAGGAAATAGCAAAAGGAGCTGCAGTATTCTGAACAGAACACTCATAAAATATGAGATCAAAGGAAAATCAGAATGTACATACAATCAAAGTGTGTTAAGATCATAAAAATGTCATGTTATGGAAGAAGAGTATATTTGAAATATGGAATTGCCATTCTTAATTTGGAAAAAGTAATTTTGTGAAGGAGGAATATTAGAAAAGGCAATGACTTCACAATTTAAAAAAATTATTGTTATGGTCCTAGTACTATTCCTCCCTGTGTTACCTTCAGGAAAACATATAACTTTCCAGACCTCAATCTACTGAACTGTAAAAATGATTATACTTCCTTAGATGCTACTTTCCAAGGAATCCTAATAGTTGGTAGAAGTTCCTCAGGAGCTGACAGGGAGATGGTGGGCCTACTGAATTATTAATTAAAATTGAAAGATGTAATATATAACTGGAAAAAATTATCTAAAGTTTAAATGAAAGATGAGGATCATATTATCATTAGAAGGAGCATAAGAGCAATTACTTAGATAATGCAACTTTCACATATTATTTTCCTAAATTTCCTAAGAATGTTAACAGCAATGATTTTTAAAAAATGAAAACAAAAAGAACAGCGAGTATTTAAGTTCTTTGTAAATATAAAGCAAAACGTTATTTTAATTCATTTGCTGTAATTTAATGCATGATAATTTTACATAATATTCATAGTTTGATATGAAAAGAATGAATTTCCTTTTACAATTGTTAGTTTTTATGTGCATAAATAAATAGAACTTAAATTTTATTTTTACTTTTTCTTTGAGGTTTTTCCCTCTTCACTATTTTTTAAATTCTTATCCCCATCTGTATCCCCTTTGGTAACCATAAGTTTGTTTTCTGTATCTATGTGTTTGTTCCTATTTTACTTTGCTCATTATTTTTCTTAATTATACATAAAAGTAAAATTATACAGTATTTATCTTTCTCTGACTGACTTACTTCATTTAGCATAATCCCCTCTCAGTCCACTCATGTCACAAATAGCAAAATTTCATTTTTTTATTGCTGAATAATATTTTTCCATTTATTTATTTATTTTAATTGTTATTCTTGTACAGTTTTCTGTCTTCTACTCCCATCCCAGCCCACCACCCCAGCCCTCCCCAGCTCCCTCCCATTTCCACCCCCCCAGCTTTTGTTCATGTGTCTTTCATACTTGTTGCTCTAAACCCTGCCCCTTTTCCCTGGATATTCCTATCCCTCTCCTCTCTTGTTCTCAATTTCAGTGTTTTTGGTTATATTATGCTTTTTTGTTTGTTCTGTTGATTAGGTTCCTGTTAAAGGTTAGATCATATGGTATTTATCTTTCACTTCCTGGCTTATTTCACTTAGCATAATGTTCTCCAGTTCCATCCATGCTGTCATGAAGGGTAGGAGCTCCTTCTTTCTTTCTGCTCCATAGAATTCCATTGTGTAAATGTATTACAGTTTTTTGATCCATTCATTTACTGATGGGCACCTAGGTTGCTTCCAACGCTTGGCTATTGTAAATTGTGCTGCTATGAACATTGGGGTGCATAGGTTCTTTTGGATTGATGTTTCAAGGTTTCTAGGATATAATTCTAGCAGTGCAATTGCTGGGTCAAAAGGTACATCCATTTTTAGTTTTCTTAGAAAATTCCATACTGCTTCCCATAGTGTTTGTACCAGTCTACAGTCCCACCAACAGTGTACTAGGGTCCCCTTTTCTCCACAACCTCCCCAACACTTGTAGTTTGTTGCTTTGTTTATGATGGCCATTCTGACTGGTGTGATGTGGTATGTCATTGTGGTTTTAATTTGCATCTCTCTGATAGCTAGTGATATCGAGCATCTTTTCATGTGTTTCTGGATCATCTGTATGTCCTCCTTGGAGAAGTGTCTGTTCAAGTCTTTTGCCCATTTTTTAATTGGGTTGCTTGTCTTCTTAGAGTGGAGTTGTGTAAGTTCTTTATATATTTTTGGAGATTAAACCCTTGTCTGAGGTATCATTGGCAAATATGTTTTCCATACAATTGGTTCTCTTTTCATTTTAATACTGTTTTCTTTAGCCATGCAGAAGCTTTTTATTTTGATGAGATCCCATTTGTTTATTCTTTCCTTTATGTCCCTTGCTTTAGGGGACATATCAGTAAAAATGTTGCTGCCTGAAATGTCTGAGATTTTCCTGCCTATGTTCTCCTCTAGGGTGTAATTTGGTGTTCAAGTTTCATTTTTTTTTGCATGTAGCTGTCCAGTTCTCCCAACACCACTTGTTGAAGAGGCTACTTTTACTCAATTTTATGTTGTTGCCCCCTTTGTCAAATATTAATTGACTGTAGAGAATTGGGTTTACTTCTGGGCTCTCTGTTCTATTCCACTGGCCCATATGCCTGTTTTTGTGCCAGTACCAGGCTGTTTTGATTACAGTGGCCTTGTAATACTGTTTAATATCTGATATTGTGATCCCTCCTACTTTGGTCTTCTTTCTCAAAATTGCTGCAGCTATTCTGGGTCATTTATGGTTCCATATAAATTTTTGAAGCGTTTGATCTATGTCTGTGAAATATGCCATTGGTAATTTAATAGGTATTGCATTGAATCTGTAAATTGCTTTGGCTAGTATGGACATTTTGATGATGTTAATTCTTCTGATCCATAAACCTGGTAAATGTATCCATTTGTTTGTGTTTTCCTTGATTTCTTTTTTTCAGTGTTGTATAGTTTTCTTCATACAGGTCTTTTACCTCCTTGGTTAGGTTTATTCTTAGGTACTTTCTTTTTCTTTTTCCTATATCGAATGAGATTTTTTCTTGATTTCTGCTTCTGCTGTTTCATTGCTGGTATACAGAAATGCCTTTGATTTCTGGATATTGACTTTGTGTCCTGCTATTTGGCCAAATTCATTTATTAGGTCAAGCAGCTTTTTGGCTGAGTCTATAGGATTTTCTATGTACACTATCATGTCATCTGAAAACAATGATAGTTTTGTTTCCTCCTTTCCAATTTGGATGTCGTTTATTTCCTTTTCTTGTCTAATCATTGTGGCCAATACATCCGATACTATATTGAATAGAAGTGGTGAAAGTGGACAGCCTTGTCTTGTTCCTGATCTTAGTGGAAAAGATTTTAATTTTTGCCTGTTGAGTATGATGTTGGCCGTAGGTCTCTCATATATGGCCTTGATTATGTTGGGGAATGCTCCCTCAATTCCCACTTTGCTGAGTGTTTTTATCATAAATGGGTGCTGTACCTTATCAAATGCTTTTTCTGCATCTATTCATAGGATCATGTGATTTTTGTCTTTGCTTTTGTTTATGTGATCTATTACATTTACTGATTTGCGAATGTTGAACCATCCTTGCTTCCCTGGGATGAATCCCACTTGGTCATAATGTATGATCTTTTTAATGTATTGTTGGATGCGGTTTGCCAATATTTTGTTGAGGATTTTAGCATCTATGTTCATCAGTGATATGGGCCTGAAGTTTTCTTTCTTTGTTATGTCTTTATCTGGTTTTGGGATTAGAATGATGCTGGCTTCATAAAAAGAGTTTGGGAGTCTTCCATTTTCTTGGATTTTCTTGAATAGTCTGTGTAGGATAGGGGTTAGCTCTTCTTTAAATATTTTGTAAAATTCTCCTGTGAAACTATCTGGTCCCGGGATTTTGTGTGTCTGGAGTTTTTTGATTACTGCTTCTATTTCATCTGCTATTATTGGTCTGTTCAGGCTTTCTGCTTCTTCTTCACTGAGTTTTGGGAGATTATATTTTTCTAGAAACTTGTCCATTTCACCTAGGTTTTCAAATTTCTTGGCATACAGTTCTTCATAGTAATTTCTTACAATCATTTGTATTTCTGTGGTGTCAGTTGTAATCCCTCCTGTTTCATTTCTGATTGTGTTTATTTGGGTCCTCTCTCTCTCACTCTCTCTCTTTTTTTTTTTTTTTTTTTTTTTTTTTTTTTTTTTTTTTTTTTTTTTTTTTTTTTTTTTTTTTTTTTTTTTTTTTTTTTTTTTTTTTTTTTTTTTTTTTTTTTTTTTTTTTTTTTTTTTTTTTTTTTTTTTTTTTTTTTTTTTTTTTTTTTTTTTTTTTTTTTTTTTTTT
>PVKU01003211.1:0-47029 GCA_004027475.1 Anoura caudifer
TTCTTTTGAAGTCTATTTTGTCTGATATGAGTATTGCTACCCTGGCTTTTTTTTTCCTGTCCATTTGCTTGGAAAATGTGTTTCCAGCCCTTCACTTTGAGTCTGTGTAGGTCTTTTGTCCTGAGGTGGGTCTCTTGTAGGCAGCATATATGTGGGTCATGCTTTCTTATCCATTCAACTACTCTATGCCTTTTGATTGGAGCATTTAATCCATTTACATTTAAGGTTATTATTGATTGGTACTGATTCATTGCCATTTTCATACCTATGTTCCTCTCTCTTTAGCTCCCTTTTCCTTCCTTTCCTTAAAACAGTCCCTTCAGCATCTCTTGCAGAACTGGTTTGGTAGAGGTGTATTCTTTGAGACTTCTTTTGTCTGGGAAGCTCCTTATTTGGCCTCCTATCTTGATTGAAAGTATTGCTGGGTAAAGTAGTCTTGGTTGCAGGCCTTTGGTTCTCATTACTTGGAATATTTCTTGCCATTCTCTTCTAGCTTGGAACATTTCCATTGAGAAGTCAGCTGCTAGCCTTATCGGGGAGATTTTAGCTTCTTTTTTTTTTTTTCTGATATTTAAAGTTTTGAATTTGGGACTTCTGGTCAAGATGGTGGTGTAGGCAGACATGGCTCATGTCTTTGCATAACTGCATCAAAATTACAACTAAAATGTAAAAAACCCTCACTCAGGAATATCAGAGATTTAGCTGAATGGAAGTCTGACAACTACAAAATCAAGTTCAATGGAAGTCTGATATCCACAGAATTAAAGAAACCACATCCATCCAGACTGGTATGAAGGACACAGACCCAGAATGGGCTGGTCCCATACCCATGTGGATAAAAATTCAAGAAGGGCATCTCATGAGTAAGGAGTCCCAGACCCTCACCAGGCCTCCCAGCCCAGGATTCCAGTGGCAGGAAGATAAGTCTCTACAGTTCTAGGTACAAACACCAGCAGAGATTGAGTCAGTGGAAGAAACTTCTTCTAGACTCCAAAGCAGTACCTCTTAAAGAACCCACACATGGACTCACCTACTCAGACAAACTTCCTCTGAACTCCACCACCGGGGTGGCAGCTTGAAAGGCACCAGTGATATACAGAGAGAAACTGTAGTATATAGAATCAAAGCAAGCAGAGTCCATTGTCCCTTTTCTAAAACCTCCCCCTACAGAGCCAGTAAACTGGTGCCTTATCTCAGACTCTATCAACATGGCTAAAACTGTTTGACCCCCTTGTGGATCACCAGAGGCTCTGCCCCACCCAACTTATGGGCCCACCCAAGCTGCCTTTCTGAAAGAATGACTGGTCTTGGGTCCTAAATCCTATCAAACAAGCAACAGCTTGCTTCAGTGAGCCCTAGCTAAAGCCAGATTAGAGTCACAGGTTGGCTTCACCTGTGAATCTTTAAGCCCAGTAAAAGTAACAGCCATCTCAGATTGCTTTACATCTCAGAAATGGTGCCCCAGGAAAAACACAGGTGGGGGCTCATCTTGGCCTGCACCACCTGGGAAACCCCAGGGCCAGCACACCCAGTGGACAGGTACAGGCCACATCAGAGCGCCACCACCCTGCCTCTGCACAGCTGATCCTTCATGGAGGACAGAGGTTGGTGGTCAGTGGTCATAGTCAGTCCTTGCAGTTGACTTGCATGGGTAAATCCCTCCTGCTGATCTGCCAAAAGCAACCAAGTGTCAACAACAAGATGAGGGTATACTCAGCCCACACAGAAGGCAAACTTCTAATACCCAGCTTAGGTGATAGTGGAGGCTGTACCACTGGACCCTAAAGGATACTTATTACATTAGAGCACACCACCAATACAAAGAGTCAAAGCAGTTCTACCTAGTACATAGAAACAAACACAGGGAGGCTGTCATAACTGGTAGACAAAAAAAATATGGCCCAAGTGAAGGAACAGATCAAAACTCCAGAAAAAGAACTAAATGAAATGGAGATAAGCAATCCATCAAATGCAGAGTTCAAAACACTGGTTATAAGGATGCTCAAGGAATTCAGTGCGGACCTCAGCAGCATAACAAAGACCCAGTCAGAAATGAAAAAGACATTAATTGAGATAAATAATAATTTACAGGGAAATAGCAATAGAGTAGATGCAGCCTAGAATCAAATAAATGGTTTGGAACATAAGGAAGCAAAAAAAAAAAAAATCAGAACAACAAGAAGAATAAAAGAATCCAAAAAGTGATGATAATATGAATAGTCTCTGGGAAAACTTTAAAGGGTAAAACATTTGCATCATAGGGATGCCAGAAGGAGAATAAGAAGAGCAAGAAATTGGAAATTTATTCGAAAAAATAGTGAAAGAAAACTTCCCTAATTTAACGAAGGAAGTAGACATGCAAGTCCAGGAAACTGAGTCCCAAACAAAATGGACACAGAAAGGTCCCATCAAAGACACATCATAATTAAAAGGTCAAAAGTTAAAGATAAAGAGAGACTATTAAAAGCAGCAAGAGAAAAGAAGTTAGTTACCAGATGGTTGCCAGATGAGAGGAGAAGGGGGGAGAGTGGATGAAGAGGTGAGGGGATTAAGAAATATGAATATGTAGTTACAGAATAGCCATGGTGTTGTAAAGTACAGTATAGGAAATGGAGTAGCCAAAGAAATTATACACATGATCCATGGACATGAACAATTGTGGGGAACTGCCTGAAGGAATAAGGGGTACTGGGTGGAGGAGGGAAAGGGGGAAAATCAGGATAACTGTAATAGCATAATCAATAATATTTTAAAAGTTTAAAAATATTTAAAACCAATTTTAATAGTTGTGAATTTTATTTATTAAAAATATTTATTCATATTTAGAGAGGGGGAGATGCAGAAAGGGAGGAAAGCAGACATCAACGTATGAGAGAAACATCGATTGGTTGCCTCTAGCATGCACTCAGAACAGGGACCAAACCCAGTACCCAGGCATGTGCCGTGACTAGGAATCAAACTGGCTAACTTTTGCTTTGCAGGCTGATGCCCAACCAACTGAGCCACACCCATTAGGGTAAAAGTTGTGAATTTTAAGACCTACAAAATGCTGGTAGTGGACATTATGTGGCAAATAACTGCAGTGTTGATCCCTCCCATGGGACCGAAGACTGGTAAGGAATTGTTTATTCCAAAGATGTCAGTAGAAAGAGCTCTGTTCATGCCTCTGCCCCACAGCCTGGACAAAATGAAACACTGAGTGGGTGTATTAGTCAAGCTTTCTATAAAATTCAGCTTAACCCATATTACCTGTATACTATGAACTGAGAACTGAGCTTGGTTCTAGTAATATGATGGGAAAAAAAATAGTTAATAAGACACTGCCCTAACTCTTAGAGGTCTCTTATATTATCAATGCTCATATTTTGATTTTTTCATTGAAAATCAGTCTCTCTTACACACACACATGTGTTTTATTTTCTCAAGTTATAACAATACTCAAAGCCCTATTGAAAATGTCTTACCTCATTAGTATGAACAGGACATCTTATTTGTGTGTGCTCCCCAAATAGTCCAGTCCCAAGAGCACTGTAACACACTAGTGTAAACAATCAACCACATTTGTGTGCTAATAATGACCTTTCAAGGATGACAGTTTTAGGGCTGATAGGTAGGATACCATGATGGATTATTATTATAGACACTGCTAGACATCTCTACTGCTTGCAGTATTTTAATGGGTTTATAGGGGATTTGCTTTCATTTTTATTTTATTTTTTTCTTTCTGAGCCAGAACTTTATAACCAACAAAACAAAATACTCCAAGCATTTGAAAATAATAGTGAGTAAAAAAACATGATTCACTTGATATGCTCAACCTCTATAGTCGCACAGTCCTATTAGCTTCATTGCTTTGTGTTGGTGGGCCAAGGAGATGGGTGTCTGTCTTACTGAGGAGCTGCAGTACTCCTTCTGTGGTGATATGCAATTCAGTGAAGAAGAGTTTTATTAATTCCGCATGCTGAACACCTTAGCCCTTCCAATTTTCCAGGAATAAAAAAAAAAATACCTGCTTTTATCTTTCATGTAGTAGAATTAATGGTATGTATTTGGTCTGAGGCCAGTTTGAAGGTATAATAACAAAAATAATGCCTGCTGATTAAAAAGTACTCATTATATGCTAGGCACATTCCCATGTTAATCACCAACATGGTTCTATGAGGTATATAGGCTCATACAGAACATACACACACACACACACACACACACACACACACACTCATACACACATACATATTTAAGATATTGGTTGCCAGGGGCTGGGGTTGGTGAATACAGAGAGTTTGGTAAAAGGGTGTAAGCTTTTTGCTTATAAGAGGACTAATATTTGAGGATCTAATATAAAAACATGGTAACTGTAGTTGATAACAGTGTATTGTATAATTGAAAGTTTCTAAGAGAGAAGAACATAAACATTCTCACCCCCCAAAAAAGACAAGTATGCAAGAAGCAGGGGAAAAGGACATTAGACTCATTAATTGCTAAAGTGAGGGTTAAGCCTGCAGTCACTACCAAAAGCCCATTTGAGGAAACTAGCTTATTTTCAGGGAGTCCGGCTGAAATGTAGAAAATTATTAACCCTGTAACAACTTAAATGTCAAGACTTGTTAAAATGGCCTATTAATATTGCAAAATTGAGGTTATTAGGAATGGTGAACAATGCAATGTAACACATTCAATGACACCTTAGATAACTAAAATTTGAGAACTTATCTCAAGTTAATCAGAGAAGCCAGAAGAGTAGATGGTTTTGTTTTGTTTTGTTTTGTTTTTGGAGCAAGGGGTTCTTTGGCTTGCTTATTTGAAATTAAAACCAACTGTTCTGAAAGCTTTAAAAAGTCCCTGATATTTCATCACATTAGGATAAGACCCTTGGCTTCATTTACAAGTAAAACAATTTGTGACTATAGACAAAAATGTTAACATGTACCTGGAGCCAGCTATGGAAAAATTATTATCTAGACTGAATGAAAGAATATTAAATTGACCATTGTGTATGTATAATTGTGGAGCTTTATGACAAAATTTGAAGGTAGAAAAAATCTATAATTTTTGTTACCAATGTTACCTCTAAGGAGTTCATTAATACCATATGACAGCAAGGTCATTTATCAGTTCTCAGGACTGGTTGATTTTTAGGGAAATTACCTTCTAAATGATGTTCATTCACATAAAACCACCAAGTTCATTTACAAAAATTATTATCCTCCAGTACTTGATTGTGGCTTGAGGGAATACAGTTTATAAGGAGTGGGAAGATAAGTACATTGATAATTATGATGACTTCAGCCAAAATATCATTGCTTCTATATAAAATAATAACCAATGTCTTATATCTCCTTTTAGGATGAGCTTAATAATAGTCTCCTTTTTATCACTAGATTTCATGGGTCATAAAAGTGACTTGTTAAAAGAAAATCGTTTTTTGACTGGAAAGGAGAAAGGAAAAGGGATTGTTTTCAAAAATCTAGCAGCTTTCACATAACCAAAACATATAACTCATGTGCTTCTTGGGGACTTAGAGGATACATTTAAATGTACAGTGATGGAAATTAGGTAAATTGTCCAAGCCACCTGATTTAGAAACAGCAATAATGATAAATTTGTTTCAATACACTAAGAGTAAAAGTACAATGTGTACTGAAACTCTCATAAAAGGTGAGTGGTTTATTGTCACACTGGATGACACAGACTTACTTATTTTAAGGTAAACAGAATTTTTAAAAGCCTCAATGATCTCATACATTACCTAACTTTCTTAAAGGAAGAGGGCACAACAATTCACCATTTCCCTGTGTGCTCATAATTCATGTACATACTTCCTATAGACAATGGAGAAATAAAAAAATTACTCTATTTCAAAGCAAAAATTATAACATAATATTTACTTATGTTTTATTTTATTTTTTCAATTAGAGTTTACATTCAGTATTATTTTGTATTAGTTACAACTGAACAGCATAGTAGTCAAGCATGTACTTTACAAAGTGTTTTCCCTGGTATTTCCAGTACCCAACTGTCACCATGCATAGTTATTACAATATTACTGACTCTATTTCCTATGCTGTAATTTACATTCTATGACTATTCTGTAACTACCAATCTGTACTACTCAATCCCTTCAATTTTACATGAAGTGCTCCAACCCCCACCCCTCTGGCAACCATCATTCTGTTCTCTGTATATATAAGTCAGTTTCTATTTTGTTTGTTTGTTTACATTGTTTTTTAAATTCCACATATAAGTGAAATCATATGGTACTTGCCTTTCCCTGACTGACCTATTTCACTGACCATAATGACCTCTAGACCCATCCATGCTATCACAAA
Source organism: Anoura caudifer (assembly GCA_004027475.1). Lineage (NCBI taxonomy): Eukaryota > Metazoa > Chordata > Mammalia > Chiroptera > Phyllostomidae > Anoura > Anoura caudifer. The sequence continues at coordinate 6,330 of PVKU01003211.1, forward strand.
TGGAAAAACATCATTCTTTTTTTATGGCCAAGAAATATATATTTACCATTGTTTTTAATCCACTTGTCTATTGATGGGTACTTGGGTTGCTTCCATAGGTAGCTAATAAATGAAAACATAAGTGCTGCAATAAACATAAGGGCCATATATTCTTTTGAATTAGTGTTTTGGGATTCATCAGATATATACCCAGAAGTGGAACTGCTGCACCATAAGGCAGTTCCATTTTTAATTTTTGAGGAAACTCCATATAATTTTCCATAGTGATAACACAAATCTGCATTCCCACCAGCAGTGCAAGAGGGTTCCCCTTGATCCACATCTCCACCAGCATTTGTTGTTTGATTTATCAATGACAGCCATTCTAATAGGTATGATGTGATATCTCATTGTGGTTTTAATTTGCACTTCTCTAATTATTAGTGACATTGCTCATCTTGTCATATGTATGTTTGGCCATCTGTACGTTTGTTTTAGGGAAGCATCTATTTAGGTCCTTAGCATATTTTTTATGGATTGTTTTAAGGATTGTTTGTTTTTTCACTGTTCAGTTGTTTGAATTTTCTATAAAGCATGGATATTAACCCCTTATAAAATGTATCATTGCTGAATATGTTCTCCCATTCAATAGATCATTATTTGATTTTGTTGATGGTTTCCTTTCCAGTGTAAAACATTTTAGTTTGATATACTACCATTTGGTAACTTTTTCCTCCTGTTTCCCTTGCCTGAGAAGATATATCAGAAAAAATATTACTAAGAGAAGCTTTTGGATTTTGATGTAGTCACATTTGCTTATTTTTTTCCTGTATTTCCCTTGCCCTAGAGATTATATCTGCAAAAATAAAAAGCTTCTGCACAGTTAAAGAACCCATCATCAAAATGACAAGGGAACTGACTGTATGGGAGAACATATTTGTCCATGACACATCAGACAAGGCTTTAATCTCTAAGATATATTAAAAGAATCATATACAACTCAAAACCAGGAAGACAAACAATCCAATTAAAAAATGGGCAAAGGACTTGAATAAACACTTCTCCAAGGAGGACATATAGATGGCCCTTAGACATATGAAAAAATGTTCAACATCAGTAGTCATCAGAAAGATGCAAATTAAAATCACAATGAGACATCACCTGACACCTGCCAAAGTGGTCATCATTATTAAATCAACAAACAATAAGTGCTCCAGAGGGTGTGTAGAAAATGGAACTCTCATGCTCTCTAGGTGGGAATGCAGACTGGTGCAGCCACTGTGAAAAATGGTATGGAATTACCTAAAAAAACTAACAATGGTACTACATTTTGACCAAGTGGTTGCACACCTGGGCATATATCCAAAGAATCCTAAAACAGTAATTCAGAAGAGTTTATGCACCCCCATGTTCATAGCAGAGCTATTTACAATAACCAAAATTTGGAAACAGCCTAACAGTCTATCAGTAGATCAGTGGATAGAAAAAAATAACTGTGATACATTTACACAATGGAATACTATGCAGCAGAAAGAAAGAAGGAATTCCTATCTTTTGCAACAGTATGGATGGAACTGGAAACTATTATGCTAAGTGAAATGAGCCAGTTGGTAAAAGAAAAATGCCAAATGATTTCATTTATAGGAAGAATCTAATGAATAAAATAAACTAATGAGTAAAACAGAACCAGAGGCATAGAACACGGAACAGTCTGACAGCAGTAAGAGGGGAGGGGGAAGGTGGACACTCTTTGAAAGAAGGTGAAGGGATTAGTAAAAGTACATATATGAAGGACCCATGGATGTGAACAATGGTGTGGACATTGACTATGGCAATGAGGAAGGCTGGGTTGAGGTGGGTAAAGGGGTAAAAACTGGGACAACTGTATAGCATAAACAATAATATATATATATATATATATTTTAATTTCAAGGAGCAAAAACAAAATAAAGGAAAAATATTGTTCAGAGAAATGTCTGAGAATTTGCTGCCTATTTTTCCATTTATAATTTTATTATATCAAGTCTTATATTTAAGTTTGATCCACTTTGTGTTTATGCTTGTGCATGGTGTAAGAAGGTTGTCTAGTATCATTTTTGGCATACTTCTGCCAATTTTCTCAACACCATTTAAAAAGAGACTGTCTTTACATGATTGTATGTTCTATCTCCTTTGCCAAATATAAATTGACCGTGTAGGTGTAGGTTTATCTCTGAGCTTTCTATCCTATTCCAATGATGTATATATCTGTTTTCATGCCAGTACCATGCTGTATTGATTACTATGACCTTGTAGCATAGTTTATCATCAGGTAGCATGATTCCTCTGACTTTATTCATCTTTGTCAAGGTTGCTATTGATATTTAGGATCTTTTGTGGTTTCATATAAATTTTTGAGTTATTTTTTCTATTTCTGTGAAATATGCCATTGGTAGTTTGACAAGAATTGTGTTGAATCAATAAATTGCTTTGGGTAGTATGGATATTTTAACAATGTTAATTCTTCCTATCGATAAGCACAATATATGCTTTTGTGTATTTGTCTCTTCTTCAATTTCTTTCCCCAGTGTTTCATAATTTTCCAAGAATAGGAACAGTTCCTTTACCTTCTTATTTAAATTTATTCCTAAGACGTTTTTGATGCAAAGGTCTATGGGATTATTTTCTTACTTTCCCTTTCTGTTACTTCATTATTGGCATATAAAATTTCAACCAATTTCTGAATTAATTCAGTATCTTATTTTTTTTCTTAATTTATTTCTCAGTCTCAGTAGTTTTTTAGTAGAATCTTTAGGGTTTTCTTTTTGTAGTATCATATCTGCAATCAATGACAGTTTTACTTATTCTCATCCAATCTGGATGCCTTTTATTTCTTCTTATTATCTAATTGCTGTGGCTAGGACTTCCAGTAATATATTGACTAAGAGTGGTGAAAGTGGATATCCATCTTCTTCATGCTATTAAGGAAAACCCTTGTATTTTTTTCCAGCATTGAGTGTTATGTTAGCTGTGGGTTTGTCACATATGGCCTTTCTCATGTTGAGATATGTATTTTTATTTCAAATTTCCTAAAGTTTTCATCATAAATGGATGTTGATTGTGTCCAAAGCTTTTTATGCATCTATTGTTATGATTAAATTATTTTTACCTTGATTTTGTTTATGTGATATATCATGTTAATTGATTTACAGATATTTCACCAACCATGCATTCAAGGAATAAATCCCACTTGATCATGCCTGTATGATCTTTTTACTATATTGCTGCATTTGGTTTGCTAATATTTTGTCAGGGATTATTTGTTTCTTATGACAGCTTTAGTTTTAAAGTCTATTTTTATGAAAATTAGTAGTATTACACTTTTTTTCTGCAGGCCCATTTGCATGAAATATCTTTTTTCCATCCCTTTACTTTCAACATGTGTGTCCATGGTTCTGTGGTGAATCTCCTGGAGACAATGTATATATGGGTCTTTTTTTATTATTAGTTCAGCTATTCTATTTCTTTTTTAAAAGATTTTATTTATTTATTTTTAGAGAGATGGGAAGGGAGGAAGAAAGAAAGAGAAATATCAATGTGTGGTTGCTTCTTATGTGCCCCCTACCAGAGACCTGGTCTGCAACCCAGGCATGTGCCCTGACTGGGAATCAAATCAGTGACCCTTTGGTTCACAGGCTGGCACTCAATCCACTGAGCCACACTAGCCAGGGCTACCCTACTTCTTTTGACTGGAGAGCTTAAGCAATTTAAATTTAAAATGATTATTGATAGGTACCTATGTATTGCCATTTTATTAATTGAAACTATAATCCACTTTTTTCTTCTTTATAAATAATACACTTTAATATATTTTATAAATTATTTTATTTTTGTTCAAGTACAGTTGTCTGTCTTTTCCCCCCACCTATACCCCACACCTCAGCCATCTCCACCTCCTTCCTCTGATTCCACCCCCCCTTGCTTTTGTCCATGTGTCCTTTATAGTTGTTCCTGAAAACCCTTTCCCCCCCATCATCCCCTCCCATCTCCCGACTGGTGAATGTCAGTTTGTTATTAATTTCAGTGTCTCTGGTTATATTTTGCTTGTTTGCTAGGTTTTGTTGATTAGGTTCCAGTTAAAGGTGAGATCATATGGTATTTGTCTTTCACCACCTGGCTGGTCTTACTTAGCATAATGCTCTCCAGTTCCATGCATGCTGTCAGGAAGGGTAGGAGCCCCTTCTTTCTTTCTGTTTTGTGGTATTCCATCATGTAAATGTACCATAGTTTTTTATCTATTCATTTACTGATGGGCACTTAAGTTGCTTCCAGCACTTGACTTGCAAATTGCATTACTATGAACATTAGGGTGCACAGGTTTTTGGATGGGTGTTTCAGAATCCTTAGGATATAATCCTAGCAGTGGAATTGCTGGGTCAAAATGCAGATCCATTTTTAGTTTTCTGAGGAAATTCCATACTGTTTTTCAGAGCTGCTGCACAGTCTGCAATCCCAGAATCAGTGCACTAGGGTTCCCTTTTCTCCACATCTTCTCTAACACTTGTTTGTTGATTGGTTTATGATGGACACTCTGACCTCTTTGAAGTTGTATCTCATTGTGGTTTTAATTTGCATCTCTGTGATGGCAAGTGATGCTGAGCATCCTTTCTTATGTCTGTGGACCCTTTGTAGGTCCTCCTTGGAGACGTGTCTGTTGAAGTATTTGCCCATTTTTAATTGGATTTTTTGTCTTCCTAAAGTGGAGCTGTGTGAGTTCTTTATATACTTTGGAGATCAAAACCTTGTGTGAGGTATCATTAGCAAATATGTTTCCCCACACAGTTGGTTCTCTTCATTTTAATACTGTTTTCTGTAGCTGCGCAGAAGCTTTTTATTTTGATGAGGTCCCATTTGTTTATTCTCTCCTTTATGTCCTTTCCTCTAAGGGACTTAGCAGTGAAAATATTGCTGTGTGGAAAATCTGAAAATTTCCTGGCTATGTGAAGGACTATTATAGTGTCACAACCTATATTTAGGTCTTTTATCCACCTTGAATTTATTTTTGTGTATGGTGTAAGTTGGTGATCAAGTTTCATTTTTTGCATGTAGCTGTCCAGTTCTCCCAATGCCACTTATTGAAGAGGCTATTTTTACTCCATTTTATGTTGCTGCCTCCTTTGTCAAATATTAATTAACTATAGAGACTTCAGTTTATTTCTCAGCTCTCTATTTTGTTCCATTAATCTATGTGTCTATTCTTATGCCCATAAAAGGCTGTTTTGAATATAGTAGCCTTGAATTACAGTTTAATGTTAGGTTTTGTGATTCTCTCCTACTTTTCTCTTCTTTTTCAAAATTGCAGGAGGTATTCAGGTTCATCTATGGGTCCATATAAATTTTTGAAGTATTTGTTCTATATCTATGAAATATGTCATTGGTATTTTAGTAGGGATTGTGTTGAATCTATAAATTGCTTTGGGTAGTATTGATAGTTTGATGATGTTAATTCTTCCAATCCATAAGCACAGTATATGCTTCCATTTGTTTGTGTCTTCCTAATTTGTTCTTCAATGTTGTATAGTTTTCTGAGTACAGGTCTTTTATTTCCTTGGTTAGGTTTATTCCTAGGTATTTTATTTTTTCCTGTTGCTATATCAAATGAGATTTTTTTCTTGATTTCTGTTTCTGATATTTCATTTTTTGTATACAAAAATGCCTTTGATATCTCAATATTGACTTTGTATCCTGCTGACTTTCCAAATTCATTTATTAGCTTGAGCAGTTTGGGGTGGAGTCTATAGGAATTTTTATGTACACTATTATGTCATCAGTTAAAAAAAATGACAGTTTTGAGCCCTGGCTGGTGAAGCTCAGTGGATTGAGCCTGGGCTGTGAAACAAAGGGTCACCAGTTCAATTGCCAGTCAGGGCACATGCCTGGACTGCAGGCCAGTTCCCCAGTGGGGGCCACATGAGTGGCAACCGCACATTGATGTTTCTCTCTCTCTTTCTCCCTCCCTTCCCCTTTCTCTAAAAATAAATAAATGAAATCTTTTAAAAATTTAAAAAATGACAGTTTTGTTTCCACTTTTCAATTAGGATGTCTTTTATTTCTTTTAATTGTCTGGTTGCTGTGTCTAGAACTTCCATTACTATGTTGAATAAAAGTAGTGTAAATGGACAACCTTGTCTTTTTCCTCATCTTAGTGGGAAGGTTTTTAGTTTTTGCCCATTGACTATGATGATGGCTGTAGGTCGCTCATATATGGCCTTCATTAGGTTGAGCAATGCTCCCTGTATTCCACATTGCTCAGTGTTTCAATAAAAATGGGTGTTGTACCTTATCAAATGCTTTTTCCACATCTATTGATACGGTCATGTAATGTTTGTCTTTCCTTTTTCTTATGTGATGTGTTACATTTATTGATTTGTGAATATTGTACCATCCTTGCATCCCTGGGGTGAATCCCACTTGAACATGGTGTATGATCTTTTTAATATATTGTTGGATGCAGTTTGCCAATATTTTGTTCAGGATTTTGGCTTCTATGTTCATCAGTAATATTGGCATATAGTTTTGTTTCTTTGTTGTGTCTTTATATGGTTTTGGGATTGGGATGATGCTGGCTTCATAAAAAGAGTTTGGGAGTCTTCCATCTTCTTGGACTTTTTGGTATAATTTGTGAAGGACAGGGGCTAACTCTTCCTTAAATATTTTCATTAAAATTCTGCTGTGAAACCATTCATTCCAGAGCTTTTTTTGTGCCAGTTTTTTAAATTACTGCTTCAATTTAACCAGATGTTTTTGGTCTATTCAGGCTTTCTGCTTCATCTTCATTCAGTTTTGGAGGATTACATTTTTCTAGAAATTTGTCCATTTCACCTAGGTTCTCAAATTTCTTGACATATATTTCTCCTTAGTAATTCCTTACAATCCTTGTATTTCTGTGTATTTCTTTTTCTTGCATTTCTGATTTGTTTATTTGGGTCATTTCTCTTTTTTCTTGATGAGTCTGCTTAAAGACTTGTTGAGTTTATTATTTCAAAGAACCAGATCTTGGATTTATTTATTCTTAGAACTGTTATTTTAGTCTTTATGTTGTTTAATTCTGCTCTGATCTTGGTTATTTCCTTCCTTACACTTGCCCTAGGTTGTCTCTTTTGTTGTTCTTCTAGTTCTTGTAGATGTAGGGTTATATTGTTTATTTGAAATATTTCTATCTTTTTAGGTAGGCCTTTATTACTATAAACTTCCCTCTTAGGACAGCCTTTCCTGTGTCCAATAAGTTTTGCAGTGTTGTGAGCTCATTTTCATTTGTTTCCAGACACTTTTTTGATTTCTGCCTTGATCCCAAACTTAACCCATTCACTGTTTAATAGCAAGCTATTCAATCTCCATAAATTTGAATGTTTTTGAGTCTTCTTCCTTGAGGATCATTTCTAGTTTCAGTCCTTTGTGGTCAAAGAAAATGCTTGATATGATTTCAATTTTCTTTTCTTTTTTTAAAGATTTTATTTTTCAATTTTTAGAGAGGGGAAGGGAGGGAGAAAGAGAGGGAGAAAAACATCAATGTGTGGTTGCCTCTCACAAGCCCCCCTCTGAGGGCCTGGCCCACAACCCAGGCATGTACCCTGACTGGGAATTGAACTGGCAACCCTTTGGTCCACAGGCTGGCCCTCAGTCTACTGAGCCACACCAGCCAGGGCTGATTTCAATTTTCTTGAATTTTTTGAGGCTTGTTTTGTGTCTTATCATATGGTCTATCATTGAAAATGTTCCATGTGCATTTGAAAAGAATCTGTATTTTGCTTGATTGGGACGAAAGTTTCTATATATATGTCAGCTAAGTCAATTTACTCTAGGACATTGTTCAATGCCACAATGTTTGCTGACATTTTGTTTGGAATATCTATCCATTGTTTACAGTGGGCTGTTAAAGTCTCTTAGTATAAATGTTTGTCTTTTTATATCTTTTGTGACATCCTATAAGATTTTCCTTTGTATTTGGGTGCTCCTATGTTGGGAGCATATATATTTACAATCTTTATGTTACCTTGATGGATATATCCTTTGAGTATCATGAAGTGTCCTTCTGGGTCTCTTTTTATGGCACTTGTTTTGAAGTTTATTTTGTCTGATATTAGTATTGCTACCCCAGCTTTTTTTCCTGTCCATTTGCTTCAAATATTGTTTTTCTAACCCTTCATTTTCAGTCTCTGGAGGTATTTTGTTCTGAGGTGGGTCTCTTGTAGGCAACATATGTGTGTGTCATGATTTGTTATCCATTCAGCTACTCTATGTCTTTTGAATGGAGCATTTTATCCATTAACATTTAAGGTGATTATTGATAGGTATTTATTTATTTTCCCCTTTGTGCCCGAGTTCCTCTCTCTCTCTCTCTCTCTCTCTCTCTCTCTCTCTCTCTCTCTCTCTCTCTCTCTCTCTCTCTTTCTTTTGCTTTGTCTTTATAGCAATCCTTTTAGCATGTCATGCAGTGATGGTTTGGTAGAGGGGTATTATGTCAGCCTTCTTTTGTCTGGGAAAATCCTCACTTCACCCTTTGTTTTTCATTACTTGGAATATCTCTTGCCATTCTCTCCTGGATTGGAATATTTCTGTTGACAAACCAGTTGCTAGCATTATTGGAGCCCCTTTTAATGTTACTCCTTGATTCTCCCTTGCTGCTTTTAAGATTCTCTCTTTGGTTTTAATGCTTACACTTTTAATTATGATATGTCTTGAAGTTAGCCCCTTTGGGTTCATCTTGATTGGGACTCTGTGTTTCTGAACTTGCAAGTTTTTTTTTTCCCCCTGTCCAGGTTAGGAAAGTTTTCTGTCATTATTTTTCCAAACAGGATTTCTATTCCTTGTCCCTTTTCTCTTTCTGGTATTCCTATGATTCAAATGTTGTTGTGTTTCATGTTATCTTGGAGTTCCTTTAAGCTATCTTCATATTTTTTTAGCCTTTTTTTCATGCAGCTACTCTACCTGGGTGTTTTTTCCCTCCTTGTATTTCATTTTACTAATTCTGTCCTCTGCTTATCCAGCCTGCTTTTAATTCCTTCTAATGTTTTTTTTTTTGTTTGTTTGTTTCTGAGATTGTATTGTTCATTTCTTCATGGTTTTTGTTTATAATTTCTATTTCCTTTGTCATAGGAAATAGTTCTCACTCAGTTCTATATTCAGTCTGTGATTCCTTGAGCATCCTTATAACTATCATTTTGAATTCTACATCAGATACTTTCTTTACCTCCATTTCATTTAGCTCTTTTAGTAGGGGGTCTTCCATTCCTTTTGATTGCAGGTTCTTTTTCTGTCTCTCCATTTTGGTTGACTCCTTTTGTTTGTTTCTGTGCTTCCTGATGTTTCACTTTGCTAGCTGTCTTTGTAGGGTGAACTTCTATGGTAGGAATTCTATGGGATTCACTGGTGTAATCTCTTTGATCTCCTTGTCTGGATTCTCTAGGTTTGCCTTTCTTCTCCTTTGTGTGGGTTTTGTTGTTGTACTTGGGTTTTTAGATTTTGGTGGTTTCTCTCCTCCAGTGGGTATAGTGATGTTCACAGCTCCCACCTATTCTTCTATGTGATCAGTGGCATGGTTAGGCAAAATGGATTAAGATAGCAGGAGAGTATTCTATGGGATTTAAAGTACCAATAAGTAGAGAAGAGATAAGACATCCTTCGGATAAGTATAGCATTAACTGTGATACTTCACCCAATTAGCCACTTTTTATAAAAGGCGAAAGAGAGATAAGACTCTTATTAGAGGTGAGGAGGATTGTGAGCTGAATCCAGGAAACAGAGCACTTGTTCAAGTTTAGATGATGAGATATAGTGAGAGTAAAGGATACAAAGTAGGTGTAGTGTGCAAGAGAATAGAATTAGCTACAACAATAATAAAGCTCAGGAATGAAGTGAAATGAGCTAAGATCAGGGAGGGGTACTGTGAAGTATTTATAATATGGAACAACAATTATATGACAGGAAATATATAATTTGGATAGCAAGAATAGAAAGTGCACCATCAAGAGTAGTGTGTTATTGGAACACAAGTGAAAATGAAGGAAAATTAAAATACAATATGAAAGAGAAAATAAGGGAAACCAGTCAAACAATGCAATTAGAGACATAAAACAAAGAAAACTAAATGGAAAGAAGCAAAATAGAAAAATACTAACAAAATATTAGAAATAAAAATAATGAAAAAATAATACAAATAAGCAATAAAATGCCTGTTCTATGGGATAGCAATGTGAAATTTATCTGTTTGTCAGTTTTGGGGATTAGCCTTGTGCTTCCTCTTTGTATCTTTATCTGGACCTTTCATAGCTCCAGGTCTTATTGTTCACTTGGGGGAAAAAAAAAAGAAGAAAGAAAAAAATAAGCCTCCAGTTGACTTTAATCCCACTGACTGAGTTCTGCTGGTCCTCTTGGATAGCACAGGAAGATTGGAGCTGGGCTTTGCTTTGCTCCTTTCCTATGGTTTTACAAGGATGGGGACCCAGTCTTGGCTGCAATATACATAATTACCCAGCCTCCAGCCCAGGTCCTCTATGAGCTTCTGAGCCCCAATGTCCATCTGTGTCAGGCAAGTGTCTTTAATCCACCAGTTATGCTGAGGTCCAAACGGTGTGCCTCCTCGAGGACCAGGTCATTCCTGGTGCCAGGCTGCCCTCCCTCCTCTGGTATGGGAGGGAGCTAGCGATCTAACTCTCCTCCAAGTACCCTGTAGCTGGCACTGGGCCAAGGGCCACAGCAGCCTAGGTTCCTGCGCAGATCCCAGGGACCTTAGTGTCCCAATGCAACCTGCTCACCATCTGCTTTTCAATGTCCTCTACAATTTTTGGCCTCCAAACATCATATAAACTGGGATTCCATTGGCTGTTCACTCTGTTCCTCAAAAGATTGGCTAAGTGTTCCAGCTGAGCACAGAGAGAACTGGGCTCTGCTCCCCCTTCCTCGCTGTAATCTTCTTGTATTTGTCACTTTTCTAAGTCTCTGCTGTTCCCATGCAGCATTACAGTTTGGTCTTTTGGTCCTGCAGGCAAAGAGACAGCATGGATACATGCTGGTCAACCTTTTAAGTTTCCTTGGACATGCAGGTAACCACTCCCTCAACTGTCCTGCATGTCCAATCTCCTGTGAACCGGCTGAGTGCTGGTGGCCCACAATGTCGGCACCAACAATTCTTATAATAGTGATTTCGTTGTAATAATCTCCTTTAGTTGTTGTGATTGTTTGTTTGTTTTTCTGAGAAGTTCTTTATTTTTTCCTTCAATTTTAAATAATAGTCTTTCTGGCTAAAATAGTCTTGGTTGTAGGTCCTTGGTTTTTCTAACTTTGAATATTTTATGCTAATCCTTTGTAGCCTGAAATATTTCTGTTGAAAAATCAGGTGACAGTCTTATGGGAGCTCCCTTATAATTAATTGTCTTTCTCTTGGTTCTTTTAAGGAAAGAACCTAAGTGCCCATCAGTAAATGAGTGGATCAAAAGCTATGATACATTTACACAAGGAGCTACTTCATTCTCTACACAGCAGAGAGAATGAAGTAGCTCCTACTCTTTGTGACAGCATGGATGGAACTGGAGAGCATTATGCTAAGTGAAATAAGCCAGGTGATGAGGGACAAATACCTAATGATCTCACTTTTAACTAGAACATAATCAACAGAATAAAAAAGTAAGCAAAATATAACAGAGGCATTGAAATTAAGAACAATCTCACAATAGCTAGAGGGGAGGGGGGAGAGGACAATGGGGTGAGGGTTTTCAGGAACTACTATAAAAGACACATGGACAACACCAAGGGGGGATGGAAACAAGGGAGGGAGGTGGGTTTCATTGGGGTGGGGGGAGTGGTGGGGAAAATGGAGACAACTGTAATTGAACAACAATAAAATAATTTTAAAAAAGATTCTTCATATGTAACATTTGGCATTTTGATTATATTATGTCTTGGTGTGGGCTTCTTTGGGTTCATCTTGTTTGGGACTCTATGAGCTTCTGGGACTTGTGTGCCTTTATCCTTTACCAGGTTAGGGAAGTTTTCAGTCATTATTTCTTCAAATAGGTTCTAAATTCCTTTCTTTCTCTCTCTCTTTCCTCTCCTTTTGGTACCCCTAGGATGTAGCTGTTTTTATGGTATTTTCCTAAAGGTATCTTAAATTTTACTCATTTGAAAAAAATGTGCTACTCAGATTGTGTTGTTTCTGCTACTTTGTCTTCCAATTCATTGATATTTCCCTCTGTTTAATTCAGCTAATCGTTTATTCCCTGTAGTGTATTCTTAATTGTAGATATTTTATTCATTTGTGACTAGTTATTTTTTATGGCTTCTGTGGTTCTTTTTATGCTTACTGTCTCTTTGTTGAAGTCTCACTATTTTCATTTATTCTCCTTCTATGTTCCTCGATCATCTTTAGAAGCATTGTTTTGAAATCTATATGTGGTAGATTGCTTTTCTCAATTTCATTTAGTTCTTTTCCTGCAATTTCCTCCTGTTGTTTTGTTGAAGATATGTTTCTCTGCTTCCCATTTTTGGCTGCCTCAATGTGCATATTTCTGTGTATTATGTAGATCTGCTATGTCCCCTGTCTTAGTAGTGTGGCCTTATGTAGTAGTTGTCCTGTGCAAACCAGTGGTGCAGTCTTCTCGATCACCTGAGTTGGAGGCTCCAGGAATGTCACTTGTGTGGGTTATTTGAGTCTTTCTGTTGTAATTCAGTCTTGATTACTGTCAGTCTCTGTCTATGTATGGTGTTGACCCCCCAGTTAGCTGACTGTGTGGATCAACTATAACCACAGTGTGTAAGCTGATGACCACATGAAGCAATGTTTTCCTCACTAGGGTTTGCTGGTTGCCAAGTTCTCCCTTTGGATGTGCCACTTGTGCAGCTAATTGGAATCATGCACTAATATTGTATGAATTTCACCAATGAGTGTGTTGGTTCTGGAGCCTTTTGGGAAGTACTCTGGTTCAGATCAATGTTAAACACTGCCTGTGACTGCCCCTAAGCAACCTATTTAGAGATGCAAAGATATCCAAAGTTTGTGGATGTATCTGCTAGCCTGAGTGTGTGTGGAAAAGACCAAACTGTGTACCAAGGCCAGTATCTAGCAGCACTGAGCCCAGGGGCAGGTCAGAAAAGGGCTCAAGATACCTCAAGATCTGCCTTCACCTGCCTCCACCTATCAGATGTCTGTTAGGCTGTCACTGAAAGCCTCTGGTGGCACTCAGGTGGCAACGGTTAGATTCTCAGTGAGTCATCAGGTAGAGACTAGTAGTTTTCATCAGATTGATACAGGTTCATACTCAATGCCAGTGCTGTGTCTGAGATCACTCAGGAAAAAATACAGGGTATACCAAGTCCAACTGCCACCTGCTGCATGCCTGAAGACTTTTGTGGTGTAGTAAGGTCTAATGGAGTCTTCATGGTGAGGCCAAAAGAGTTTACCAGGCCAAAATAGGTCAATATGTGTCCATGTGAAGGAAGGGCTCTGCACCAGTCAAACATGGGAGAAAAAAATGACCGTATCCTAGAACCACACAAATCAGTCTGCCTTGGATTCTTCCTGAACCTTCTCAATAGCTGCAGTTTAGCAGAGATGTGCTTATGGGAACATGGAGGCTGAGGCTAGTGAATCTCACATGACAGGGAAGTACTGGGCAGGTTCACAGGAAGATGGGAGGAATGACCCCCATCTGAGAGCCACACGGCTCAGTCTGTCCCAGATTCTACCTAGACCTCCTGGGGAGCAAAGTTCAGCAACATGAATTTGCCAAAATTCAGGAGGGTTGTGCTGCCTAGAGTCCAAAGTTTGGGGCTACTGGACCTCCCTTGAGTGGTAGGTGTAGGTCAGATTTACAGGAATGTGAGGGGAATGGTCAATGACCCAAAGCCACACAACTCAGTCACTGACACCCACTGAGTATGCTCAGGCAGCTGACTTCTCCATAGGTCATGAGCTCTACAGGGTGGGGTGGTAGGATGTCCAGCAGGAGGAGGTATTACATTCCTCAAGGTTGATGTCATAGGTTGGGAGTGATCCATCCAAGAAAGGTGGCATCTGCTGTTTGGTAGAGGGACTCAGTCCAGGAAATGTGGCAGCTGTCCCTTCATATCTCTCTCCAGATCCACAAACCCAAATCTCTCCTCACATGACTCTAATTTAATCTTTCCTCCCTTTCCTGGAGTGGCTATGAACAAGATTTGGTGTGTTGGTCCTATAAGAGGATTCCTGGGTTTCTGGCAGACTCCCATCTCTCCTTGGCAGGCAGAATCTTTGCTTATTTTCATAGACAGATGTTATGTAGCCACCTTTTCCAGTCACTGGTGCTCTGGGCCAGGGGACCTGGCATGTAGTTGAGACCCCATTCTCCAAAGGCGGAACCTTTTCAGCTGAGATATCCCTCCCACTTCTCATACACTGCTCATGTGTGTGAGGTCAAGCCTTTTCATATCTCCACCCTTCCTACCAGTCTTGGTATGGCTTCTTCTATAAGTCCTTGGTTGTAAGACTTCTCTTTAGCTAGTTTTCAGTTGGTCAGAGACTACCTCATTTAATCTTCAGAGTAACCCCATAATGCAAGTGCTATTATTATTCATGTTTTACAGATAAAGAAAATAAATAGAATAAGAAAAATTGTGAAGGGATTTCTGCCTGACCACCACTGCACCACAATCATGGACACTAGTCATATGCAGCCTACCAAGCTAGCCAGTGTCCCCAAGGTGCTGGGCTGAACCAGTTCCCAGGGACAATGCATGCAAGTGCATGTGGAATTCAGGGATGACATGAAATGTTCCATCATTTCCAATGTGAAGAGTCCCATGCATGAGGGCAACAGGTTTACCCTATTTAAGTCAGATCAAGAAGCTTGAAGGGTGTGTTGAATTTGGATCTTGCTCTTGGATGTCTAAGTGGACCTCATGGCCCATGGGGATGATCTGTTGGTTGTTAATAAAGCATTTATATTGTATGGAGGAAAACGGTGAGGAGATTAAGCAAACAAAAAACTCAGAAATGCAGACAACAGTATGGTGATTACTAGAGAGAAAGGGGGTGGGGGAGGTAGGAGAAGGTAAAATATGGATAAATGGCAATGGGAAGAGACTTGATTTTGGGTGATGAGTACACAATATATTATAAAGATGATGTATTGTAGAATTGTACACTTGAAATCTATATAATTTTATTAACCAATTTTACCCTAATAAATGCAATAAAAAAGAAAAATGGGTAAGTTTAAGTGATGTACCCAAGAGCATACTGCTAATAAATACCAGACCCAGAATTTGAAATCAAATGCAAACATCTAAAATAAAAAATATATATATGTGGAATGAGGATAGCATTTGACTTTAGCACTCCTAGGTCAATTAAAAAGTTAAAGATAATTGAGATTGATTTTTGCATGGAAGTTGCCATATAAGGTACTTACTAACCTAGACTGCCAGTCCATTTGTGTCCCCAGTGTCTAGAACATTATAGGTGCTCAAAAATATGTATTAAAGGAATATTTCATTTTATGAACAAATTAATAAACACCATTGTTATTTTCAAAAACTTATATTTGGGTTCTTGCAGGGATATACTTCAAACTCTTACAGGTTTTTGCAAAAATAATTGAAATAGAAACACTAAAAGGATTTAGAAGAGTCTATCTGTAGACTGTACAAGTTCTGAGGACCCTCCATCGAGATGTCAAAGATAAATACTGAAAACTATTAAAGTCAAGCATACGAGGTGTAGACCTTCAGTTGCTAGAGGAGCTTGTGGCCTTCTTTGCCAGATTTCATCTCTGCAGTGAACAGCTGATTCCAACTTTAGTTTAGAGATGAGCAGAGTTTTCTTAACTTTAACAATTGGTTAATATATTAAGGACAAACCCTCACATTCAGCTAAGGATAGAATCATTATTTCATAAAGCTTCTTTATTTCTTTTTGATGTAAGGAACAGCATAAACTGAACATTCACTGCAAGGGGATTTTCTCCTCATCATTCAAGGATAAAATGTGACGAAGTTGATGGGGTCAACTATTCTTTAGCAACACAAAGCAATTTCTTTAAGTACATCAAAATACTCAGAAAGTATATATTAGCCTTTGCTAGGCACATAGTCACTTCCCTGGCTGAAGGCAGATTTTTTAAGTGTATGTAGCAATGCTACAATGCCCATTTCCTTTTGATCAATCAATAGGGGACACAGATAATTCAGCAAGGTAAAATCAGTCTCTTTTCTATCACATAGAGTATGGGTCCCAAGCTGACTGTTATGAATACAAATCTAAAGAACAAATATTTCCTTTCAAACCAGCTGGCCATGAATGCCTGCTTCTTTTCTGGAGGTGCTGGTTGTCCCCTCCTAGAAAAAAAATTACTCCATTGTTCCCCCAACCAGCTGAAATAAAAAGAAGATAAATTTATTTGGACATAAACTGTTAGAAAATAATCCCCTGAAAACCTCTGTGCAATGAACAGGTTTAAAACCCAAAGCAGAGCAATGCCATTAAACATGGTGAAGGTATAGGAGGTATTCATTAAACCTTGCCACACGTACATACAGGGCCATTCAAGTCTGACTACCCTGAGCAAAACCACTTCGTGTTCTGCCCCTTTGTCCAATTTTGTGGTTTTGTGCAAAAGAGAAATCATGTACGTAGAGATTGATTATGGTATTTACTTTATTGGTAAAACACACACAAAGAAATCACACTAAGGCTGTTATTGTCTAAAGCAATTCACAGGGACAGCCTTCTTTGCAAATCAACACTTCGCAGTGCCTAGGAATGGCATCTAGGCTTCTAGATTCTAAGAAAGGCATTGCATTTTCCAAGTGAATCCACAGAAATACAATATTCGAGGTCATCTAGCAATTTGCTCTACCATTGTCTGTTCAGATCAAATAAAACACCTCTCAATGATTTGTTACTTTTCACCTTAACCATTTTTCAAACATTGTTACTGCAGCTCCCCATACCCCAATCTACACATTGAATATGTTATTATTCTAAGTGTCTAAATTCTTCATATACATTTTTGCTAATGTGTGGAAGTAGGCTGATAGGGAAAAAATCAGTATTTTTTTTTTGTTAAGGCTGGCATGTGGATGCATTCCTTCATTATGAATTAGAAAGTTGCCATAAAAATAAAATGGATTACTATGCCCTGAAGACCTAATCCAACCAAATATATTTGTATGTATATACAACCAAATACATGTGTGAACACATTCTACAAATCAGCACAGTCTATTTGTACATTGAAAGTTTAAACATCCCCTTAGCAAAGCCAACTGTTTAGGTGCACTACAAATATTCTTGCTTGGCCATTTTAATATCACTGCTTAGTTAATAGTGTTTAATAGAGCAATTTACTTATCACTACCCACAATATCACCTCCCTTTATGTTTTCATTTTCCTTAGTAACTCAGTGTTGAAATTCCTAAACTCATCCTTTGTTTTTCTTTTCTTCCCTTGTAATTATTCTCCAAGTTGCAACAATTCTTTATTGCAATTATCTCCTTGCCTATGGCTTCCTTTCTAATTCAACCACCACTTTGGAACAGATCCCTTCCACTTCCTATCATACTGTTCTAGTTGGTCTCCTCTCCAAACCACATTCTAGATTAATGAAAGGTTAATTAACCAAAATTACACTGAATACCTACCATTCCCCTCTTCATAAACTTTCAGTGGCTCCCCATGATCTAAAGAATAAAACTGTTAAACTGAGTTAGGCCACCACAATTTTACTGCTCTCTATTCTACACCTAACTCAACTCCAGCTAAAACAATTAAGGAAGGAAATTTCACTTAATTAGTGCCTTTGTACACCAGATATTACTTGAGTACTTCATGCATACTTAATGTAATCCTCACACCAACCTTCTAAAGGAAATACTTTATCAGTATTTGATGAAAAAGAAAATGAAACTCAGGTGAAGGTCAAACAGGACTTATGTGACTAATCTAGAGTTGCAACAAACATTTATCTGCCTGATTCTAATTGTCAGTGCTCTTTTCACAGCACCCATAATCTAATCTTTTCATATTACATTTTTCAAAATAGGTCATAAACATTTCACCTCTGCCCTTTTATACATACTGATACCCTTGTCAGTAACACCTTCTTCATATCCTCCCAACCTTCATTCCAACATACTCATTCTGTGTATATTTCATCAATCTTTTGAAGACAATCATGTATGAGGTCACACTTAACCAACTCATTTTGTTTCTAGAATATGTCACTTGGTATTATTATTAGTTTTTTCATGAACATATTTTTCTTTTAACTGGATTACAAACTCCTTATGATCTCAAACTTCCCCACTTACTTATATCCTTAACACATATTAAACACTTAAGTTTTTGTAGTTGTTGGTGCTGATGACAAAAAATGATTGTGGCTAATTTTATCATTTCCTTCATTCAGTTTTATTAATGTGATTCTAAGTTGAATCTTTGTTACTTACCCATGTGTACATTCAAAACCCAAAGTCAATCCTTATAACAAAAAAGAAGATCCTTATCAGATGTTGTTAGAAAGGACCATTATGTTCCCAACAGTTCCCAGCATTGGAGTAGGCACATAGCTGTGTATCAAAAATGTACTGAGTGGTTGATTAATGTCAAAAATGCAAAGTGGGAAAATATCAGACCTTAGCACGGTGTATTTAAATTCTACAGTGTGTCTAAAAGATGAGGCTTTGTTGTCTCTGTTATTATACTGAAAAAAAAAAAGACAAGCTGAAAACATCAAGCTGGAAAACCACACTATTTAAAATTAAAGTGTAGTCTAATTACATAACACAACCTTTATGTCATTTAAAGGAGGAAAGTAGAAGTAATGATGAAATTAATTAGAGTTTGATATCATTCTTTAGAGAACAGGGAAAATTTGTAATCATGTTGACATGGTTTATTGTAGACAAAGTAAATCTTTTATATTTGTACATGCTTTGTACTTTGTATCCTAAATTATATGTAATAAAATATGAAAAAATCACTTTCAACATTTTAATTATACATACACATATGTAGATACTCATTGTGATTATCTACTATCTAATGAAATAGAGCTGTAAACAGTTTGTTGTAATGGAAAGAGCACTAAGTGAGGAATCAGAGATCTTAATTCTAGTGTGAACTCTAGCTGTGTAATTTGAGGCAAATTGTTTCATCATTCCAGAAATTGACTTCATATCTACATAATATAAAATGGTAAAACCAAACAAACAATGAAATCAAATGATCAAAAGAAAGGAAAAACAAACTAAATGGAAAGAAGGGAAATAAAAAAACGAAATGGAAAGAAGAGAAATAAAAAAAATCTAACAAAATAAAAACATAAAAATAACAAAAAATAATATGCAAGTTCTGAAGGATAGCAAAATGAAATTTGCCAGAGCTGTTGCTGTTGGCCTTCTGACTTCTTTCTGGACATGTCTTGGTCTTCTTTCAGCTCTAGGTCTTATTGTCTTACACTTCGGTTTTTAAATGTCCTGTGCAGCATTTGGCTTTGAAACATCATATCCTCTGGAATTCTGTTGGCTGTTCACTCTGTTCCTCAGAAGATCATTTAGGTGTTCTAGTTGGGTGCACAAGCAAGTGGGTTCAGCTCCCACCAACTCGTCAGCATCTTCCTACCCTCAAGAATTTTTTAAATGTGGGTACTTTGACCTTACCCTAGAGCCATTAAACCAAGTTTTCTGGGGTGGGTGTAGCCAAAGGACTAGATTCTGTTTTCAAAGCACCCAAAGCAATTTTAATACACAGTCAAGGTTGAGAATCACTGCTTTAGAGCATTTGAGAGTTTAGTCAAGAAACACACATTCTTCTTGATTAATAGAGTAAAAATGGGAAACTAAGGGAGTCCTTCACTAGAATTCTTGCAAAGACATATCAATTATTACTTGCTAGTTGCATTGCATTACACATGAAACCACAGCAATATGTGTTTGCATATTGATCTAAGAACCACAGTCATCTCATATCCTCACCATTACCTTTTGCCCACCATCTGTATTATGCCTTATTTATCATTGATATCCAATCCTAATCACATCTGAACTAGAGTCTTTTGTCTAATATACACATATGCTTCAGTTTCTCTCCCATGACCTTAGTACCTGCACTATAATAATTAGCAACCTGGTGACTTTCTTCATTACAAGACATTCCTGGTACATTGTGAAGCTGGAGGTAGTCATAATATTACTCATTTGACCTGTTGTTTGCTCTTTTATTACTGGGTCTTGATGAACTGTGTTAAGAGGTCTGTTTGATACTTTAATGCAAATTCAAACAGATATTTTCCCATTTTATAATTCAGTGATACATGATTCAAAACCAAAGCAACAGAATTTAGGGCATTTAATTTTTAATCAAATTTAAAGTCCATAACTTGATTTTTGTAGCACTAGCTCTAAAGGAGGAAAATAGAACCTTGGCTTAGAAAAATTTAATATCAGCCTTGACAGAGAACTTGTTTTCCTCAAGAAATATTTTGCTTTCATTGCTTCTTTAATTCTCTTGAGACCTTAAATGTGATTGCTCAGGGGTGATATGTTGTGCTGATAGATGCACTTGTTCATGTTTGGCTCTAGACTACCGTCAAATTTCCCATAGTGCATCAACAACTTTCATTACTGACTTGAGTCAAATTGAAATTATCAGACTAGAGCTAAAGTCCCTTGACCCAGTTCATTCCACCATGCTGTCATTCTGTAAGAGGTATTACTTCTTTCCTTTATAGAATTTTGTTGTAGGAATCTGAATGAGTTAAATAGATACATTTAAATGAAAGAAATATAATAATAAATACATTTTATTCTTTGCATTCTGAAATTTGGGTCTTTACCTTAATCCACCTCACCCACAAACCAATAAATTTTCTACATTGTTAATTTTCTCAATTCCTATTTTTGTAATAAATTTTTAGAAACACAAAAATTGTCACATGGTTTGTACTCAGTACTGAAACCAGTACTGAGAAACAGAGGTTATTAAAAATAACAGGCAGTGAAAGGCAAATACCATATGATCTCACCTATAAGTGGAGCCCAATCAACAGAATAAACAAGCCAGCAAAATATAATCAGAGAAACATCGAAATTAAGAACAAACTGACAGTAACCAGAGGGATAGAGAGGGATAGTGGGGGAAAGAATGGGAAGAGTCATCAAGAAACATGTATAAAGGACCATGGGCAAACCAAATAGGGGTAGGATTGAGGGTGGGGGATGGGGGTCAGTGGGATGGGGGAGAATGGTAGGGGGAAAATGGAGACAACTGTACTTGAACAACAATTAAATAATAAAGAAGAAAAGAAATAAAAGGAAAAAATATAATAAGTGAATGATACTTTCTTAACTGATGCAAAACCCTCTGATGGAGTGCTTTCTCTATAATCACATGACAATTACCAACACTCCTACAACTTGATGGCTCAAGTGTATAAAGGACCTGTATCCAAAGGCCACATGTGTTTCTCAACTAGCAAAGTTTTTAATTACTTACTACCCACTATGACTCGAGGTTGGTAAAATATTATATAATTGAGGATAGCTATTCAGTTAATAATCACTTCATTATCTAATAGGTGCAAGTCATGGGATATATAAAACACATGATAAACAATGATCTTTTAGGGATTGTAAGTGCAAGAAACAAATAACCAAGTCAATTTTCAAATTCCTCTAAAATTATAAAACTTTATATAGCTTTCATTATCTCTACGAAAAAATGGTATAAGAATACAGAATAATCCTCACTGTGCAAGTCAGCCATATCACAACATCCATATACTGCTGATACAACAGAACAGTTCCATATCTGAAGATATTGAAGCTGTCCCCAATGACTTATTATAGATAGATGATAGACAGATGGGTAGACAAATAGATAGGTATATTTTCCCTGAAATATCTATATACAGTTGACCCTTGAACAACACAGGTTTAAACTGTGCAGTTCCACTTATATGAGAATTTTTTTTCAATAAATACTTGTACTGTTTTCAATGTGTGATTGGGAGTCTGGAGATGTGGAGGGGCAACTATATGCATTGATGTACACCATTTTTTATAGGGGACTTATGCATTCTTAGATTTTGGTATCTAGGAGAGCAAGTGTTGTTAAGCTCCAGTCCAAAATATAGTAAGCTCAAGATCCAAGAAAAGCTGATGTTTAAATGCAATAACAAAAGCCATAAAAGACCAAAATCTAAGGTTCAGCAGTCAGGGAAAGAGTTCCCTCTTTTTCAATCTTTTTGTTCTGTTCAGGTCTTCAAATTATTGGATGAGTTCTACCCACATTAGGGAAGGCAGTCTCCTTTACTCAGTTGATTCAATCTCATCTAAAAACACCCTCATGGATATAACCAGAAATGTTTGAACAAATATCAGGGAACCCTCTTGTCCAGTCGACAATAAATTTAACCATTACACAATGGAACACAAAGATATGACTCAAAGCTGCAAGTCTAGGCTTTGAAAAAACCCCAAATTTTGTATTGGTGGTTTCAAAAGTTACATCAAATATTAATGAAGAAAGTCAAATCACTAAGAATGATTATTTCAATCACAGTTAAGAATTATTTTATTTCACGTGATACGGAGTTTTAGGAATGTTAATTAAATCATAAATCAAAGGTAACTAGAGCTGTCATGAGGGACATGATTCAATCTCATTTCAGTAAGCTGGCACAATAAGTTGGCATAGTGGATCATACCTTTATTGGTCCATATTGTCCTTGAAAGGTAGTTTTCCCCCCTCTTACTATATAGTGAACTAAAATTAAGAGTAGAGATGGATGTACTAAATAGTGCATGGAGCAAATTAACATCCAAAATGTTCTCAGTACCATGTGACAACCTAATAAAGGACAAAATTCCCAATGTTACATTATTAGCCATTCTTTAGAAACTGGTTACTGTTTCACTGTAGAAATAGAGAAGGAAGTCTTGCACCCAGTATTTTCCCACCAGATGATATTAGATGTGAGGGAAATGAAAACATTGGAAGTGCTTTCTCCTTTTTCTCTCTAGTGTAATTATCCATTAAAAAAGCAAAGCTAGAAACCACAGATGAGCCAATGCAAGCCAGAAAATGCCAAGCTAGAGAGAGATCCCTGTGTATGTCTATTTTCACCATGAAATAAGCTTACATTTATGGAAAGTCACAAATCAATGAAATTAATACACACCCTAGGGATATATTGTCCTATGTAATTGATTCTTGAAGACTTGCAAGTTCTATCTAAGAGGTTAGGAAATGCTTTCCTGCTTTATTGCCTATTACTGAACTCTGTTTTATAATGACTTCCTCTTCCCCTCTGAATTTTTACCTTTCCAACAGATGAAACAATTTTTTAAAACAGCTGTTGTTAAAAATATTTTTTGCCACTATTCTGATTCCTCCTTTGGTATCACTACTTCACAAATCAAATGATTATATTCCACAGTAAATCAGACAAAGTAATACAAATTCATGAAAGCTGAATTTTTCTCTCCCTAATGATGCTATGGAGGCAAATATAGCTGTTTTCCTACAGACAATGAAAGTAGAGTAAATAGATAAATATGTGCAATAGACACAATTTGCAAATATTATAGGTTTGCTAGGAACTGAATGGCTGGCTAGTTACTGTATGCATCACATATCTAGTTATGACAGATGGCATTGCATAAAACAAAGCTCTGTGGGAAAATTTAAATGGAGAGTTAGGAAAGAAATGAACCACTTCTGTACCCCATAGTATATCTTTGTTTAAGAACATACTGCACAAAACTAGCCTTATTATTTATCAAAGAGGATTACTTTTAAAATTAAAATTGGAAGACATTGTCCTTCAAATTGGGAAAAGTTTTTAAATGGAAACATCTAGTATCTGTAAAGGTGCTGAGAAATAGGCACTCTTATTTAAATTTGGAAGGGAAAGTAAATTATAGAGAGGGAAATTTATAATCTTATAACAAAACACTTAACAATTTATATATTTATTCCCCAAGAAATTTCTAGTGGTGTATCTTAAATAAATATACAAATTCAAAGTGGAGATGATAGAGGAAAAGGCTTGAAGATGAGATTCTCCTTTGCAGAAATCTGGTCAAGATGGAAGCATAGGTAAATATGGCTTGCCTCCTTGCACAAACACAGCAAGAATTACAACTAAATCACTAAACAACTATCACTCAAAATCATCAGAATATTGACCTATTTGGAGGTCTGACATCTAAGGAATTAAATAAGTCACATTCCTCGTGATGTGTAGGAGGGGCAGAGAGACACAAAGACATGGAATGGTTAGTGCTACACCCACATGTGGTGGATAAAAATCAGGGGAGAAACCTCAGGAGCAAGGGATCCCAACCCTGCACCAGACCACCCAGTCCAAGGTTCCAGCGCCAGGAAAATAAATCCTATAACTTCTGGCTGTAAAAATCAGTGGGGGTTGGGGCATCAGAAAAAACTGTGGGATTTTCAGGCATCTCCTCTTAAAGGGCCTGAAACAGACTTAACTTACACAGACTTGATTCCTCTGGGCTCAAACACTATGGCAGCAGCAGGAAGGGCAGCAATGGTGTACAGACAGAAACTAAAGTGTCTGGGATGAGGGTGAGTGCCATGGGACAGCTCCCTCCCAGACAAAATACCAGAGGTCAGGCACTGGCTAGTGTCCTTTTTCTGAACCCACTCACACAGAGCCACAGAGCAGGGACACCAATTCTGAGAACCCATAAACCTAGTTCACACATGTTGCCCTGACCTGGCAGTTACCTAACACCCCGTCCAACTTAGAGGTGTATTTCTCTACAATAGGTCATGGTATTAAGACAGGGAGTCAAAGTCAATCTACATAATACATAGAAACAAAGGGAAGCTGCCAGAATGAGGAGATATGACCCAAGTGAAAAAAAAAAAAAAAACAGAAAAAATTCCAGAAGAACTAAACACAATGGAAATAAGAAAACTACCAAATGCAGAGTTGAAAACATTGGTAATTTGGATGCCCAAGGAACTTAGTGAGGATCTCAACAGCATGAAAATAACACAGGCAGAAACGAAGGTTACAGTAACTGAAATTAAAAAAAAAAATACAGGGCACCAACAGTGGAGTAGATGAAGCCAAAAATCAAATCAATGATTTGAAACATAAAAAAGAAGAAAAAAAAACATTCAATCAGAACAGCAAAAAGAAAAAAAAAGAATTTAAAAAATGACAATAGGGTAAGAAGTTTCTAGAACACTGCAAAACCTACCAACACTCAAATCATAGGGGTGTCAGAAGGAGAATGAAAAGAGCAAGAAATTGAAAGCTCATTTTTAAAAAATGAAAGCAAACTTACCCAATTTTGTGAAGGAAATAGATATACAACTCCAGAAAGCATAGAAAGCCCCAAACAACAGGGACATAAAAAGGACCATACCAAGACACATAATAATTAAAATACCAAAAGTCAAAGGCTTAAGAGAATCTTAAAAGCAGAAAGAGAAAAGAAGATAATTAACCACAAAGGAGTTCCCATACAACTGTCAGCTGATTTCTCAAAATAAATTTTGTAGGCCAGATGGAACTAGCAAGAAGTATTCAAGGTGATGAAAAGCAAGGGTCAACAACCTAGATTAATCTAGCCAGCAATAGCTTTTCTAAGCTATTTAAAATGGAAAGGCAGATAAAATGCTTCCCAGAAAAGGTAAAGCTAAAAGAGCTCATCACCAAGCCATTATTAAATAAAATGTTAAAGAGATATATTGAAGAAAAAGGACAGATTTGTGAACATTACAATAGCAATAAATTCAAAACTATCAACAATTGAAGCTAAGGAAAAAAAATAAGCAAACAAGCAGAACAGAAATGGAATCACAGATACAGAGATCATTTGGAGGGTTATCACTTGGGAAGAGATAGGAGAATAATGGGGGAAAAGAGGAAGGTTGTTTCTTTTTTCCTTTTTATTATTGTTATTCAATTACAGTTGCCCAATCCCCCCCTCATTAGTCTCCTCAGCACTACACACAGCCCACTTTCCATTTTCAATCCTTCCCAAATTGTCTTGCCCGTGTCCCTTTTTTCCCTCATTATCCCCCACACCCTGCCCCTCTGGTCATTGTAAGTTTGTTCTTTATTTTCATGTCTCTGGTTCTATTTTACTTGTTTGTTTGTTTTGTTGCTTACATTCTATTTATGGGTGGGATTATATAGTATTTCTTTTTAACCACTGGGCTTATTAAACTTAGCATAATCTCAAATTCCATTCATGCTGTCATGAATAGGAGGAATCCCTTCTTTCTTTCTGCTGCCTAGTATTTCATTGTGTAAATGTACCATGGTTTTTGATCCATTCAATTATTGATGAGCACTTACACTGTTTCCAGCACTTGGCTATTGTAAATAATGCTGCTATGAACAGTGGGGTGCATAGGATCTTTTGAATTAGTGTCACAGGATCATTAGTCTATAATCCCAGCAGTGGAATTGCCAGGACAAAAGGCAGTTTCATTTTTTGTTTTCTGAGGAAATTCCATACTGTTTTCCACAGTGGTTATACCAGTCTGCATTCCCACCAACAGTGTACTAGGGCTCCCTTTTCTCCAAAACCTTGCCAGCACTTGTTGTTTGTTGATTTGTTTATGATGGCCATTATGACCTGTAAGAAATGATATCTCATTGTGGTTTCAATTAGCCTCATTCTGATGGCTAGTGATGTTGAATATCCTTTCATATGTCTAAGGGTCCTCTGCATGTCCTCCTTGGGGAAGTGTCTCTTCAGGTTCTTTGCCCATTTTTTTTTAATTGGGTTGTTTGCATTCCAGGTGTTGAGTGTATGAGTTCTTTATATACTTTGGAGATCAAACCCTTGTCTGAGGTATCATGGGCAAATATATTTTCCCATACATTTGGTTCCCTTTTCTGAAATGTTCTTTAGCTATTCACATACTTTTTGATTTGATGAAGTCACATTTGCTTGTTGTTTCCATTATGTTCCTTGTTCTAGGGGACATATTGGTGAAAATAATGTTGCGTACAATATCTGAAATTTTCCTGCCTATGCTCTCCTCTAGGAGTTTTATGTTGCTCTAAGCTATGTTTAAGTCTTTTATCCACCTTGAGTTTATTTTTGTGTATGGTGTAAGTTTGTGGTAGAGTTTCTTTCTTTTTTTTTTTTTTTTTTGCATGTAGCTGACTAGTTCTCCCAACACCATTTGTTGTAGAGGTCATTTTTACTCAATGTATGCTTCTGCCCCTGTGGACAAATATTAACTGACCACAGAGACATGATTTATTTTTGGTATCTCTATTCTGTTCCATTGATTTATGTGTTTGTTCTTATGGCAGTACCAGACTGTTTTGATTATGGCAGCCTTGTCATACAGTTTGATATCCATTATTGTGGTCCCTACTAACTTTGTTCTTCTTTCTCAAAATGGCTGAGGATATTTAGGGTTATTTAGGGTTCCATGTAAATTTTTGAAATGTATTTTTCTATATCTGTGAACTATTTCATTGATATTTTAATAGGGATTGTATTGATCTAGGCATTGCTTGGGTAGTATGGACAACTTGATGCTAATTTTTCCAATCCATGGACATGGTATATGCTTCCATTTATTTTCATCTTTATAAGTTTTTTTTTTCTTCAGTATTGTGTAGTTTTCTGAGTAGAGGTTTCTACCTCCTTGGTTAGGTTTATTCCTAGGTACATTATTATTCTTTTGCTATAGCAAATTATATTTATTTTTAAAATCTCTTTGATATTTCATTGCTTGTGTACAAAAATGCCTTTGATTTCTAAATATTGACTTTGCATCTTGCTGTTTGGCCAAATTCACTTATTACATCAAGTTGTTTTTTGGTTTGGTCTGTAGGATTTTCTATGTACACTATCATGTCATCTGAAAACAATCAGTGTTTTACTTTCTCCCTTCTAATTTGGATACGTTTTTTTCTTTTTCTTGTCTAATCACTGTGGCTAGGACTTCTAACACTATGCTGAATAACAGTGGTGAAAATGGACACCTCTGTCTTGTTCCTGGACTTATTGGGAAAATATTTAGTTTTTGCCTGCTGAGTATGAGGTTGACTGTAGTTTTCTCACATATAGCCTTTATTTATGTTGAGGTATGCTCCCTCTACTCGCGCACTGCTGAGTGTTTTAACAGAAATGGTTGCTGTACCTTATCAAATACTTTTTTCACATCTGTTGATATAATCATGAGTTTTTGTCTTTCCTTTTGTTTATGTGAAGTATTATATTTATTGATTTGCAAATATAGTAACACCCTTGTATCCCTGGGACAAATCCCACTTGATCATGGTGTATAATCTTTTTAACGTATTGTGAGATGCAGTTTTCCAGCGCTTTGTTGAGAATTTTAGAGTCTTAGTTCATCAGCAATATTGTCCTGTAGTTTTATTTCTTTACTTTGTCTTTATCTGGTTTTGGATTAAGAATGACTCTGGCTCCATAAAAAGAGTTTGGGAGTCATCCCACTTCTTGAGAATTTTGTAATAGTTTGAGAAGGACAGGGTTTAGTTCTTCCTTAAATGATTTGCAAAATTCTCCTATGAAACCATCTGGTCCTGGTAGTTTTAGTGCCTGATGTTTTTTGATTACTGCTTCAACTTCATCAGCTGTTATCATTCTTTTCTGAACAAAGTAAGCGAACACTAGAACAGGGACAGATCCACAAAAATGGAGATCACATGGAGGGTTAGCAACAAGGGCATGGGAGGAGGAGGGGGGGAAGGTACAGAGTATAAGTAGCAGAGATGGTAGGTAGAAAATAGACAGGGGGAAGGCAAGAATAGTATGGGAAATGTAGAAGCTAAAGAAATTATTGACACATGGACATGAACTAAAGGGGGGGGAATGTGGGTGGCAGAGGATGTGCAGAATGGAGGGGAATGAAGGGGGGATTCAGACAATTGTAATAGCATAATCAATAAACTATATTTTTTAAAAAGCTATTTTGATTCCATTTTGGAAGATTATATATTTCTAGAAATTCATCCATTTCAACCATGTTTTCAAATTTCTCTGCATATAGTTGTTTGTAGTAATATCTTACCATTCTTTGTATTTCTGTGGTATCAGTTATGATTTCTCCTCTTTCATTTCTGATTTTATTTATTTGGGTTCTCTCCCTTTTTTTCTTGATGAGTCTGCTTAAAGGCTTTTCAATTTTGTTTATCATTTCAAAGAACCATATCCTCAGAAGGAAGATGGTGGTAGGAGGGAGCAGATTCCATTTCCCCGTGCACATGGGAGAGGAACACAGCTAATCTGCAGAGAAATGGAGTGGTCAAACAGTGGAAACACAGCATATTTGAAAGTAGGAGATGAAAGGTTGTAGCAGACATTAAAAAATCAGATGGTAAGGAGAGTACTTTAGAAAATAAGAGCCCAGGGATCAGCAGACACCAGGGCTGCTAAGGCCCTGGAACTGGTGCATACCAGGCCTGCTATGGAGCTCTACGGAGGGAGCTGGGTACGAGCGCAACAGCAGACAGCTCCATGACCGACAACGACTGCGTTGTTGCAATCGGAGGCAACTGCACACGACCATGGGCAATCGCGTGTGTGACAGCAGATGACCTGAGACCTGGGGCCGAAGGTGCCCACACGCAAAGGGGACAACCACACAACCAGAGACCTGTGGCCCACACCGGGAACCCGGGGAGCGCGAGCCATCCGTGGAAGAATCGGAGCCCGTGCATGTGAACCCAGGGAATGCGCATAATCCAAGGGAAACCCGGAGCCACTCCCATGAAATTGGGGTAAGTGCACAGCATGGGAGACCTGAGCTCACACCCATGAACTCGGGAAAGTGGGTGCTCCCTAGGAGGCTCAGAACATATGCCCAAGGCCCTGTGCAGAGCCCAAAGATAACTGAGTGCTGAACAAGGAGAAAAGCAATACAATCACCGCTTGGCCTTTTCAGCCAGCAAGACCAGAAAATCCAGCTTGGCAAGTGTGAAAAAACCAAGAGGTTTTTTGTTTGTTTGTTTTTATTTTTTTACTTTTTTGTTATTTTTTCATTATTTCTGTCTTTTTTTGCCCCTCAACTTCATTTGCTTCTCTTTAATTCTTCCTTGTTTTATTCTTCCTTTCTTTTTTCCAATTTTATCTCTTCTTCCTTCTCCTTTGTTTTTTCTTCCGTTTTCATTTTTTCTTCCCCTTTTCTTTTTAAACACACATGAGTGAGATTAAAAAAAAAAAAAAACCTGGAACAGTGAAGAAACCAGAGATGGTCCCAAAGACACGGCATTCCAATAACTGAAACAGTGGAATTTGTGATCACCAGGATACCTGAAGGAGACTACATCACTGAATCTAGCAGGTATTCTAGCACAGAAGTTCATACCATAAACCCAGGGAGTTAGAACAGATCAATTTAAGAAGCTGAGGATAACAATAAGAGCCTCACAAACAATGGGAAGACAAAGAAACAATCCCCACATGAAAGGAAAGGAGGAAGCACCAGAAAGAATGCTAAATGAAACAGAGCCAATGGTTGTCAGGAAGCTCCATGAGCTCTCAATGAGATACCAGAAACTACAGGGAAGCTACAGTGAACTCACTGCAAACTATATCAACTGAAAAAAGAAATAGAAATCATCAACAAGTGCCAAGAGGAAAAGAAAAATACAATTTCTGAAATGAAGAACACAGTGGAAGGAATGAAAAGCAAAATCAATGAAGCAGAAGATTGGATCAGTGAGTCAGAGGACAAAGTAGAAAAAAACACCCAGCAAGAGCAAGAAAAGGAAAAGAGGCTCAGAAGAATGAAGAGGGAATAAGAGAAATGCAGGACAATATGAAATGTAATAATACCCATATAATAGGGATATCAGAAGGAGAAGAAGAAGAGAAAGGGATAGAAAACCTATTTAAAAAAGTAATGATAGAAAACTTCCCTAATTTGATGAGAGAAAAAGACTTGTCACACAAATCCAGGAAACAGAGAGAGTCCCAATCAAGAGGAACCCAAACAGGCCCACTTCAAGACACATCAAAATTAAAATGGCAAAATGCCAGGATAAAGAGAGAATTTTAAAGCCAACAAGGGAGAGAAAGGAAGTAACATCCAAGGGAGTCCCGATAAGGTTAGCAGCAGACTTCTCAATGAAAGCACTCCAACCTAGAAGACAATGGCAAGAAATATTCCAAATAATGAGAACCAAAGGCCTGCAACCAAGATTACTTTACCCAGCAAGGCTTTCAATCAAGATGGAAGGCCAAATAAGGAGCTTCCCAGACAAAAGATGTCTAAAAGAATACACCTCTACCAAACCAGTTCTGCAAGAGATACTAAATGGACTGCTTTAAGGAAAGGAAGGAAACAAGAGGAGGGGTGGAATACAGGCACAAAAATGGCAATGAATAAGTACCTATCAATATAATCTTAAATGTAAATGGATTAAATATTCCAATAAAAAGACATAGAATAGATGGATGGATAAGAAAGCATGACCTACACACATGCTGCCTAAAAGAGAACAACCTCAGGACAAAAGACCTATACAGACTCAAACTGAATGGCTTGAAACACATTCTCCAAGTAAATGGACAGGAAAAAAGAGCTGGGGGAGCAATACTAATATCAGGTAAAATAGACTTCAAACGAAGAGCAATAAAGAGAGACCCAAAAGATCACTTCATAATACTCAAGGGCAGAATCCACCAAGAAGGCATAAACTTTGTAAATATATATGTACCCAACATAGGATTACCTAAATACATAAAAGAAATCTTAGAGGACTTCAGGAAAGATATTGACAGCAACACAATTAGAGTAGGGGACTCCAACACCCCACTGTCAAAAATGGACAGATCTTCCAAACAAAATATCAACAAAGATATTGTAGCACTGAATAACACTGCCAATGAAATGGACTTAAAAGATATATAAAGAGCCCTTCATCCGAAAGAAACTAAATACACATTTTTTTTCAAATGCACATGGAATATTTTCAGAGATGTACCACATGATAGGACACAAAATAAGCCTCAACATATTCAAGTAAATTGGAATCATAGCAATAATTTTCTCCACCACAAGGGACTGAAACTAGAAAACAAACCCAAGGGGAAAACCCAAAAACCATGAAAAACATGATGATTGAATAGCATGTTATTAAACAACAAATCAGTCAAGAATGAAATTAGGGAGGAAATCAAAAAGTTCCTGGAACCAAATGAAAATGAACTCACAAGGACCCAAAACTTATGTGACACAGTGAAGGCTGGCCCAGAGGGAAGTTCATAGCAGTAAAGCCTACCTAAAAAAGATAGAAGCATTTCAAAAAAAATTTAACCCTACACCTACAAGAACTAGAGGAACAACAACAAAGACAGCCCAGAGCAAGTAGAAGGAAGGAAATAACCAAGATCAGAGCATAATTAAATGACATAGAGACTAAAAGCACAATTCTAAGGATCAATGAATCCAGGAGCTGGTTCTTTGAAAAGATAAAAAAACTGAACAAGCTCTAAGCAAGCTCATCAAGAAAAAGAGAGAGAGGACCAAAATAAACACAATCAGAAATGAAAGAGGACAGATTACAACTGACACCACAGAAATACAAAGGATTGTAAGAAATTACTATGAAGAATTGTATGCCAAGAAATTTGAAAACCTAGGTGAAATGGATAAGTTTCTAGAAAAATATAATCTCCCAAAACTCAATGAAGAAGAAGCAGAAAGCCTGAACAGACCAATAACAGAAGATGAAATAGAAGCAGTAATGAAAAACTCCCAACACACAAAGCCCTGGGTGAGATGGTTGTACAGGAAAATTCTACAAAGCATTTAAGGAAGAGCTAACTCCAATACTTCACAGACTATTTGAAAAAATCCAAAATGATGGAAGACTCCCAAACTCCTTTTATGAAGGCACCATCATCCTAAACTCAAAACCAGATAAAGACACCACTGAGAAAGAAAACTTCAGGGCAATATCACTGATGAACATACACTCTAAAATCCTCAACAAAATATTGGCAAACTGAATCCAATAACACATTAAAAAGATCATACACCATGACCAAATAGGATTCATCCCAGGGGTGCAAGGGTGGTTCAGCATTCGCAAATCAGAAATGTAATACATCACATAAACAAAAGCAAAGACAAAGTCACATGATCATATCAATAGATTCAGGAAAAGCACTTGAAAAGGTACAGCACCCATTTATCATAAAAACATTCAGCAAAATGGGAATACAGGGAGCATTCCTCAACATAATCAAGGCCGTATATGAGAGACCTACAGCCAACATCATACCCAATAGGCAAAATCAAAAATCTTTTCCAATAACATAAGGAACAAGACAAGGATGTCCACTTTCAACACTTCTATTCAATATAGTATTGGCAGTCTTAGCCACAGTGATTAGAAAATAAAAAGAAATAAAAGGCATCCAAATTGGAAAGGAAGAAAAAAACTATCATTATTTGCAGATGACATGATAGTGTACATACATAATCCTATAGACTTGGCAAAAAAACTGCTTGACCTAATAAATGAATTTGGCCAAAAGCCGGATACAATGTCAATATCCAGAAATCAAAGGCATTTTTGTATACTGACAATGAAACAGCAGAAGCAGAAATCAAGAAAAAATCCCATTCGATATGGCAAAAAGAAAAATAAAATACCTAGGAATAAACCTAACCAAGGAGGTAAAAGACCTATACGCAGAAAACTACATAACACTGAAGAAAGAAATTAAGGAAGAAATACACAAATGGAAACATAAACCATATTTGTGGATTGGAAGAATTAACATCATCAAAATGTCCATACTACCCAAAGCAATTTACAGATTCAATGCAATACCTATTAAAGTACCAATGGTATATTTCACAGACACTGAACAAAGACTTCAAAAATTAATATGGAACTGCAAACAAACTTGAATAGCTGCAGCAATTTTGAGAAAGAAGAACAAAGTAGGAGGGATCACAATATCTGTCACCAAACTCTATTACAAGGCCACTGTAATCAAAACAGCCTGATACTGGCATAAAAACAGTAACATGTACCAGTGGAACAGAACAGAGAGCCCAGAAATAAACCCAAGTCTCTACCATCAATTAATATTTGACAACAGGGGCAGCAACATAAAATGGAGTAGAAACATCCTATTCAACAAGTGGTGTTGGGAGAACTGGACAGCTATGTGCAAAAAAATGAAACTTGAACACCAACTTACACCATACACAAAAATAAATTCAAGGTGGATAAAGGATTTAAGTATAAACCATGACACAATTAAAGTCTCAGAGGAGAACATAGGCAGAAAAATTTCAGCTATTTCACGCAGCAGTATTTTCACTGGTATGTCCCCTAGAGCAAGGGACATAAGGAAAGAATAAACAAATGGGATCTCATCAAAATAAAAAGCTTCTGCATGGCTAAAGAAAACAGTATTAAAATAAAAAGAGAACCAACTGTATGGGAAAACATATTTGCTGATGATACCTTAGACATGGATTTAATCTCCAAAATATGTAAAGAAATTACAAGACTCCACTCCAGGAAAAAAGCAATGTAATTAAAAAATGGGCAAAGTACTTGAACAGACACTTCTTCAAGGATGACATACTGAGGATCCAGAGACACAAGAAAAGATGCTCAATATTGCTAGCTATCAGAGAGATGCAAATTAAAACCACAATGAGATACCACTTCACACCAGTCAGAATGGCCATCATAAACAAAGCAACAAACAACAAGTGTTGGAGAGGTTGTGGAGATAAGGGGACCCTAGTGCACTGTTGGTAGAATTGCTGACTGGTCCAACCACTATGGAAAGCAGTATGGAATTTTCTAAGAAACCCAAAAATGGATCTGACTTTTTGCCCAGCAATTACACTGCTAAGATTATATCCTAAGAACCCTGAAACACCAATCCAAAAGAACCTATTCACCCCAATGTTCATAGCAGCACAATTTACAATAGCCAAGTGTTGGAAGCAACCTAGGTGCCCATCAGTAAATGAATGGATCAAGAAACTATGGTACATTTACACAATGGAATTCTATGCAGCAGAAAGAAAGAAGGAGCTCCTACCCTTCACTACAGCATGGATGGAACTGGAGAGCATTATGCTAAGTGAAATAAGCCAGGCAGTGAAGGACAAATACCATATGATCTCACCTTTGACAGGAACCTAATAAAAAAAAAAACAAGCATAATATAAGCAAAGACACTGAAATTGAGAAGGGGCTGATAGTCACCAGAGGGGAGAGGGGAGGGAATTTCAGGGGAAAAGGGGAAGGGTTTGGAGCAACAAGTATAAAGGACACATCGACAAAAACTAGTGGGGGTGGAAATGGGAGGGGTTGGGGAGGGCTGGGGTGGTGGGCTGGAATGAGAGCAAAAGACAGAAAACTGTACAAGAACAACAATTAAAGTAAAGAAAAATGAAACTGGAAAAAAATCATACCCTGGATTTATTGATATTTTGAGTTAATCTTTTAGCCTCTATGTTTTTTTTAATTCTGCTCAGATCTTGGTTGTTTCCTTTCTTCTACTTGCTTTGGGATTGTTTTTGTTCCTCCACTTATAGATATAGGGTTAGGTTGTGTATATGAAATGTTTCTATCTTATTTAGATTGGCCTGTATCACTATGAACTTCCCTCTCAGGACTGTCTTTCACTGTGTCATAGGTTTGGGACTGTTGTGTGTTCATTTTCATTTTTTTCCAAAAACTTTTTGATTTCTTGCTTGATTGCATTATTAATACATTCATTGTTTAATAGCATGCTATTCGGTCCCTATGGATTTTGAGGTTTTTTCTTGTTGTTGGTTTCTAGTTTCAAGTCATTGTGGTCAGAGAAAATGATTGATAAAATTTCAATTTTCTTTAAGTAGTTGAGGCTTCTTTTGTGGCCTATTAATTGGTTCATCTTTGAAAATGTTCCATGTCTATATGAAAAGAATGTGTAGTTTGCTTCCTTGGGATGAAAGTATATATTGAATCAGTTAAGTCCATATAATCTGGCCCATCATTCAGTTCCAAGGTATCTTTGTTGGTATTTTGTTTTGAAGATGAATGCATGTTGACACTGGAGTGTTAAAATCCCCTCCTATAAGTGTGTTGCCATCTATATCTTTCTTGAAATTCTCCAAGATATTCCTTATGCATTTAAGTGCTCCTATGTTGGTGCATATAAGTTATAATGTTTATGTCTTCTTCATGGATTTTTTCCCTTGAGTATTATGAAGTGTCCTTTTGTGTCTATTTTATGGCCTTTGTTTTGAAGTCTATTTTTGTCTGATATAAATATTGCTACCCTGGCTTTTTTTTCCAGTCGATTTGCTTGGAATATTTTTTCCAACACTTCACTTTCAGTCTGTGTAGGTCTTTTATTCTGAGATGGGTTTCTTGTAGACTGTGTATGTGTGGGTCATGTTTTCTTATACATTCAGCTACTTTGTGTTTTTTTTTTATTGTAGCACTTAATCTATTAATATCTAAGGTTATTATTAATATATACTTATTTTTTGCCATTTTGTCCCTTTGTATCTGTGTTCTTCTCTTTCTCACTCTTTTTCTTCATCTTCTTACAACAAGCAGTCCCTTTAGCATGTCTTGCATTGCTGGTTTGGTTAAGATGTATTCTTCTTGTTTCTTTTTTTCTGGGAAACTCCTTATTTTACCTTCCATTTTAATTGAGAGTCTGGCTGGGTAGAGTAGAATTGGGTACAGGCTTTTGCTTTTCAATACTTGGAATATTTCTTGCCAGTCCCTTCTGGCTTTTTGTATTTCTGTTGAGAAATCAGCTGCTAGCCTCATTGGAGCTCCCTTGTA
The DNA here is from genome assembly GCA_004027475.1 of Anoura caudifer. NCBI lineage: Eukaryota > Metazoa > Chordata > Mammalia > Chiroptera > Phyllostomidae > Anoura > Anoura caudifer. The sequence continues at coordinate 43,125 of PVKU01003211.1, forward strand.
TGTTACTGTCTGTTTCTTCCTTCCTGGTTTAAAAATTCTCCCTTTCTCTTTACCACTTGGCATTTTAATTATAATGTTTTGTGCAGTAGGTCTGTTTGGGTTCATCTTGATTTAGAGCCTCTGTGCTTCCTGAACTCGCATGGCTTTTCTCCTCTCCAGGTTCAGGAAATTTTCTGTCATTATTTTTTCAAACAGGGTTTCTATTTCTTGATCCTTTTCTTTCCATATCCACATTATATGTATATTATTATATTTCATGTTGTCCACAGTTCCCTTAACATCTCTTTGTTTTTTTTTTTTTTTTTTTTTTTTTTTTTTTTTTTTTTTTTTTTTTTTTTTTTTTTTTTTTTTTTTTTTTTTTTTTTTTTTTGAGTCTCTTTTCTATTTCTTGCTCTTTCTGGGAGTTTTCTTCTACCTTGTCCTCCAGCTTGATGATTCAATTTTCTACTTCATCTGGTCTGTTTTTTTATTCCTTCTAATGTATTCTTCTATTCAAAATTGTATTCTCATTTCCTCATGGCTCTTGTTGATAGTTTCTATATTCTTTTCATGATGATTAAGTTCACAGTGAGTTCCTTGTAGCCTCTCTGTAGTTTTTCATAATTCTCACTGAGCTCGTAAGCATTTTTTAAACTCAATATCCAATATTTTACATGCCTTGACTCCATTTAGTACTGTTTCTGAGGATTCCTCCTTTCCTTATCATTGGATATTTTTTATTTGTCTTCCCATTTTGGGGGGAGACTCTTCTTGGTTGTTTCTGCTTCTTAAATTGATCTGTTTTGAGTCCCTCTCTTTGCAATGTGAACTTCTGTGGCAAGAGAACTGTAAGATTCAGTGTGAAGTCTCCTTGATCTCCTGAACTTGATACTCTTCAGATGTCATTTATGCCATTTATGTTGACTATCTGGATATAATTGGGTTTCGGTTGGTGTTGATTCATTCTTTGGTGGGGCCATCTCTGGAGCTGGTTGACTGAGGATTACACCACCCACCATGCCTTGTATGTTGCTGTGCAGATGTTGCCAGAGCTAAACAACAAAGCCCAGGAAACAAACCCATGGCTGCAAAAATCACTCCCACTTGCCTCCACACTATCAACAGGAAATTAACTAGTCTTAAAGAGGGTGTTAATAGATTAAGTCTATTATAAGAAAGGAGAACAATTATGAGATGACCTACTGAAAGCAAAATGATTTAGAGAGGGTAGAGTGAGGAGCACTAATGATTTGGGAATTGGAGCAATGCAAAGAGAGAAAGTAAAATTCCATCATAAATGAAAAAGGGAATGAAGCATACAGAGTGGAGTATGAGAATGGAAGTGTATAGTATTATGTTTACACAGGTAATAAAATAAAATAAAGTGAGAGAGAGAGAGGACAAGGAAAAAATAATAAAACACAACCAAACTGGAGAGAAAGTTCCACCAGAGCACTATCAACAACAAATAACCTAAAATTAATATAAATAGGATGGGAATAAGAGGGAAAACAGAAAGAAACTTAAGGGATGTCTAGAGGAAAGGGAAGTGACTTTAAGATGATAGAGGGTGAGGGAATACTAAGATTGAGGAATGAATACCAGACTAAGACAGGAAAAAATAAAATTTGATACGAAAAGAAAAAAAAGAAAGAAAATGGGAAAAAGAAAAATGGGTAGGATGCAAGAGAAAAAGAAAAAATAGACAAAAAGATAGGTCAAGACAGGGCAAAATTAAAATTTGAGATAAAAAAGAATAGGAGAGGGGAACAGTAAACTTTGGGATTTGAAATACAAAATTAGTGAGATGTGGCAATAAAATGGAAAAAAAAATCAACAACAATCTCCCTATCCACAACCAATAAACAAAGATTGCTAAAGGTGGAGAGAGAATGTGGGTATTTTAAGAGTGGGAAAAATAATAAGATGGCTATTGACAAGAAAATTGATTTTGAAAGGCTAGACAGGGGAGAAATAGTAAGAGTATGAAATGGAAAGAAGTTGTAGCATAAGAGAAAACAACATTTAAAATGAAAATAATAACAGGAAAGACAGGTAAAAATGGGGTAAGAAAAGGGAGGGGCAAATATGTGACTTGAAATAAACTATATATAAAATCTAGTGACTTAATATGCACAAACTTGAAGGATAAGAAATGAATATTAAAAATTTATGGAGGAAATAAAATATTACAGATCATGGAGAAGACCATGGTGGATTACTTCTCAGTAGCATTTAGTATTTATCACTGTTTTTTCTGTCTGAATTTGCCTCTGGTGATGTCAGATGTTGACCACATCTGTCCTTAGGCAGCCTGTTTGAGACTTCCAGGGATCTACTATCTGTGGCTGACTCCTTCAGTTGTTAATCTATTCACTCTACACTCAGCAATATGGCTTATGAAACACAAGGTGGGGCAGGTATCCCTCTTGTGTTTGAGACTATTGTTGCCACTCAGGCTACTATAGCTCAGAGGGGAGTGATCTGCCTGACAAAGATAAGCAGTGCATTATGGGGAATGACTCATCACTGGGATCATGGCAAATTACTCGGTAACATCTCTCCCCCGAGCTTCCACCCCCCATCACTCCTCAGGCATCTCTCGCCAACTCTTCCCCCTCACCCTTTGCTGAAGCCCAGGATAAGTGGCTTTAAATGAAAATTTGTATGTTGGTCCTTTAAAGGTTCTTTGCATCCCCAACTGTCTATATCTGACAGAGAGCAACCCTGACAGTTTTCACCACTGGATGTTATCTGTGTACTTTTCAGGCTCTGGTTCTCTAGGCTGGGGCTCCCAGCTTAGAGTTTAGACCCCACACTTCTTAGGGGATCTAACCAGCCTCTTAAGTATCCCTCAAGCACTTCAGCAGCCAACTATGCATGCCCAGCCCATCCTCTTGTGTCTCCACCACACTTCCTACCAGTCAGGTTGTGCTGACACTTATTCTTCTGTCTGTCCAAGGTTATAAGGCTTCTCTCTCACTATTTTTCAGTTTCTTATTCCAGGTGATTTCTCCACAATTTAGTTGTAATTCTATTGGTCCTGAGAGGAGGTTAGGGTGACTTCCACTCACTCCTTCACCATCTTGGATCTCCTGAGGCAGGTTTTAAGAAGTACAAATTGGTAGGTATAGAATAGACAATGGGATGTTAAGAACAGTAAAGCAAATGGAATAGCCAGAGAACTTATATGTATGACCCATGGACATGATAAGGAGGTACTGCCACAGGAAATGGGTGGTACTGTTACAGAGCAAACAGAAGGTCCATTATTGTCCGCCGCCTTATGGAAAGATGCCTCTCAAAGCCAGAGATTTGTGAAAAGGAAAGGAAATGTTTATTTAATGCTATACAGAGTTAAAGTAGTGACTTAACTTCATTAAAATATCAAAGTCCTACAGGATACCCACAGACGCCCACAGTGCTTCCTATCTCCCTCTGCCCTAATTCAGGGTACCGTAATTGCAAGGAAGAGAAGCACATGTCCGGGATCCAGGCTCTTGACACCGTCAGCTGTGTCGTTGTCCAGGCAGGATCTCTAATTAATCCAAAGCCATGTGGCACCTTCTCATGGCCTACTGGCAAGAGTTCTTTCACCCTTCCTTCAGGCAGTCTCTCTTGCTCCCAGGCCACACAGCCAAAGGGAGCACCCCAAAGCTGCGTGGTCCTTCTTCTACCAAAGCTGTGGGGAAGGGGTCCCCACTCTGGAAAAGCCACGTGGCAATTCTCTGCTAAAGCCACATGGTGGTTTTCCCTCACAGGGTTGTGAGGGTCCTAACTCTCGGGAAAGCATGTGGATTCTCTCTCAATGGCTGCCGCGTCCCCGTTTAAATCCTGGCGCCAAATCTCTTCCGTACCCCCATTTCCGACTCCTCCTACAATCAGTTACACCTGCCAGCATTCCCGTATATTCCAAGTATTTTTGA